>CABHPR010152483.1:0-34325 GCA_902168415.1 Peromyscus melanophrys | reverse complement strand
GTGTGTGTGTGTGTGTGTGTGTGTGTGTGTGTGTGTGTGTGTGTGTGTATACATCTTTGTGTCCTATTGGGCACAAGTATAAGTCAGAAGACAATTACCAGAAGGTTCTTTCTATCGTTGTGCTGGTTCCAGGATTTGAATCCAAATTCTCCAGCTTGGTGGCAAGGGTCTTTGCCTGCTTGAACCATTCCAATGGCTCAAGTTGTTTACATTTGGTTGCAAATTGATTTATGCCTGGAATAACAGATAGTTGTACAGAGTTGAAGAACTTATGGAATGAAGACGATTTCAGCTATTTCATACTCAATATGGATGCTTTTATATTTAAATAATTTTTAGATTGATACATTATCTCAGGTTCTAAAATGAATTAGGCAGATTGATTGTTATATCCCTAGAATAAATGAAGCCCAAAAATATGTTAATCTCCACAGAAAAGATTATTTAAAAAACCTAAATTTTACTACTGCATTTATTCTTGAGGAAAGAATTTCCTCTGCTTTTTGTTTCATTTTTCTTATTTTTAGATACAAGTGATCATAAAACCTAGTTACAATTTATTAAAAAGATGCTATTGGTATTTAGGAAGAAAATATGGCTGAAATAATTTCTAGCAAAAATAATAATAAGGCCAATTTGTATGGTTTATTTGTTAATTTAAAAAACTGTAGATCAGAGTGATATATATGAGTATCCCCTTGTCCTCAGAATGGCTGCTTTATGAACAGAAGCCTCTATGAATGATATATTATTCAAATGTTCTTTTTTTAATAAAAATGCTAATGGAAATGTTAAAATGCACATAAATTAAAATGCTCATAAATTAGGATTAATATCACATTAATGAATTATAATCCTACATTCATTAAGATAAAGTGGCGTTTCAATATTTGTTCTTGTTCATAAATTTAATACAATAAATGAAAGGGATACACTTTGAGATTCAATAAATATTTGATGTAATCTTATGCCTCAACTTTTAAAAATATTCAAAGTTAAAGCAGGAGATCTCAATGCATTTAGGCTCTTTGTTGCTATTTTATGTCTTTTTCATAATCTTTTCTTTTCATTTATTGAAGCGCTAAATACAATTCAAATTGGAGAAGAAAGCGATAGAGCCTGTTCTGATTAAAGGGAATCCCAGGAACACACAATGCCTTCTGAATTTGTAGGAGTTTCTTTCGACAACACACCTACTTGTTTAAGGAAAAAAAATGCTTTATATCTCTAGGTGCAAAAAAAATTAGGACTCTATTGGCAGAAATAAGTGCATTTAAGCATCATTTCACAATGTTAATTACATAATTTCTTTTACAAATGCAAGATTCCAAAATAATGTGCACTTATTTAGATTTATATTATGTGTGTGTGACTGTTAGTCTATGTGTACATCCATGGACAACTTACATGCACGGTGCCCATGGAGGTTAAAAGGGGACCTCAGATTGCCTGGACCTGGAGTTATAGATCATTGTGATCCACCATGGGAATCCTAGGAACTGAACATTGCTCCTCTCCAAGATAGCTCTTAACGGCTGAGCCATTTCAACAGTTCCCAAATAATCAATTTAATAAATTTTTAAATTAATTTATTTTTTAAAGCAGGAGTCTACATAGTATCGGGGGCAGGGCAGGGGAGCAACATATTGGAATATTCCTGACTCCCTCTTGTGAACAAATTAAAAAAGACTTCTCAACATGGGGTTCTGCTTTTCTCAGCATCTACCTAAAGTCTGTAAGGCCAAGACCTTACTTCATATTAAAACACTATAAGTTTTGTTCAATCAACAGTCATACATGTGATATGTGATAGATTTGAATTCTTCTTGAACAGCTGTCATTTTCCATGAAGTTACATTCTTTGGCTTGAAAATGTGCTCCTGTGTTCTGTCATTAATAATCATTTCTATTACGTGGAATGATTTCCTGGACTAGAAAAAAATTGTTGAAAAGTAAAGAAAGAAACGGAAGTCTTAACTATATAATTTGAGTCATTGTTATTGTTGTTTTGCATAACTACCGCAGCAATCTGTCTAAACTCTTGGGCCACTCCATCTGATCTTACCAAATATAAACCCTGCAGAGGTTAGGAGCCATGTTGGCCCTCAGGTTTTAGTATCTCATACAAAATATCAATTCATTTTAAACAAAATTTAATGAGATGTTTGTATTAAAACTGACTTATGGTTCCTGCCTCATTGTACTTCATAAAAGGCAGTAGTAATAACACTCTGTGTGTGAGTGTTTATGTTTATCAATTAGTCAAAAAAAGTATAGATGAAATGTTGTGTTTTCTATTCTCTCTCATCCTTTTGAAACCATGTGAGTTTATATTAAACACATTTGAGCACTTTGTAAAAGCTGAACTGGTGAAGTTCATTACACTTTAACATAACATGCTGTGAATAAAACTATTTATTATTTGTACAACTTTGCTTAGCAGAGACTTAGGGGGTAGTGAAAAAGAATCAATTTGACAAGCAAGAGTCAGTTAAATAATTTAGAAAATAATTTAACCATCTCCATAACTAACTACTGCTATTTTTCATTTTAGTTGCATACAGACCTGGATCCTGGAAGCAAAAAAATCAAGTATATCCTATCAGGTGATGGAGCTGGGACAATCTTTCAAATAAATGATATAACTGGAGATATCCATGCTATAAAAAGACTTGACCGAGAGGAAAAGGCTGAGTATACATTAACAGCTCAGGCAGTGGACTGGGAGACAAACAAACCTCTTGAGCCTCCTTCTGAATTTATTATTAAAGTTCAAGACATCAACGACAATGCACCAGAGTTTCTCAATGGACCTTATCATGCTACTGTGCCAGAGATGTCCATTTTGGGTATGTATGCTTCCAATTTCACAGACCTGTTAAGAGTCCATTTTTTCAAATAGCTCTCGGCATCAGGGATGGTATGTTGCCGAATAAAAGACATTTATTTCCTTCTTATCACTCATTTGCATTTCCAAATCCCCTTTCTTGGCCTACGTTCCACGGCTCAATAGCTGTATTCCCTTAGTGATAGAAAGTGACGGAGGAGTGGTTTTATTAAAATAACGCTCCTTACGCAGCAGTATTTCAATAGGCTAAATTTGTATTCCTGTCATAGGCAAGTATTGTTACTGAGACGGATTTATCAAGATTTGTTCCAACATGACAGGATAATCCTATTGATATTTGTTTCATGTTTAATTATTTGTTTGTGTATATTCACATGCAGATGTAGTGCACGGAGGCATAGAAAACAATTTAGGACTAGAGTCATGCAGATACTGGCCTGAGCAAGTGAGCAGAGTCCACAGTGGATTATACAGTCACTCTTACCAATGAGTTTCTCTTTTTGTGGCTAATTTACCTTAACCTTACGGTGTGTACAAATTATTGCTACTACCATTCTCTTACTCCTTTCTCTGAATCATTGATGCATTTACTACCTAAACAGCAAAGCAAAATGCTTTTCAGAATACGATTTTAACTCCTCTCTCCTGTAGATCTGTTAAACTATTCCTCAACCCAAGCTTTGATATAGAAGCCGCCAAATCTCAGACTATTTATGATAAAAGGAGAGTTTTCAGATCTCTTTCTTCCCTGACAGGTCAGGAGGAAAGATGCCAAATTCAAAGCACAACATCACAAAAGTCATTTCTGCACATGCGATATACAGCCTAGTTTGTTTCAAATTGCATTTAATGATGAAGGTAACCAGCAAAGACAGACAGACACGACACAAGTAAAAGTGACAAAACCAATTTTTTAAAAATATCAGAAAAAAAACCCACCAAAGATTAAGTAATTACAGAAATCTGAATTCATTATTTAAAGAGTCCCCAGTCTGACATTAGAGTTTCTGCCAGAGATTTGGATCAAAAACCCTGTTTCTAGGTTCTGTATCTCAGGAACATGGCACAGATACAAACACCAGGAAGAAAATATAGATGGAAAACGTCGACACAAAGATGGTGGGCTTCAAGGATGAATTTGTCGCTAATTATGAGGTACACATATCACCTTGTCCCTTACATAGCCAGTACAATCTTGACATGGTAGTTGCTTTTAGTTGCTCAGTCTGGGGTGTCATCTGCCCCATCAACATTTGGTCACGTACCCATTTTTAGTCACTTATTCCTATGGTTTGTTCCTTGGGGTTATTGTTCCTTCCTCATACCTGTTTCTATTCTGTTTTTTTCCTCTCTCCTTCTCCTTTACCTGTTTGTCCTTCTCCTATTCTTCGTCATTCCCCTCCTCCTCTTCCTCCTTTCCCCTCTTCTCTTCTTCTTACTCTTTCTTTCTTCTTGTTTCAACCCCTCTAACTTCTTTCTTTTCTATTTACCTTTAATTTGTCAGCCTAGGTCTTCAGCCATTTGCTCTGTGTGGATAGCTTTAAAATCCCAACAACTGCTTTGTCTGTCTGCTTAATTAAGCCCATAGCCTACTTGCTCACATGCTTCCTGTATGTTTTCACATAGAGTCCCGAAGACCACCAAACACAATATTAAAAACCAAAATTATGACTTTTCTTTATATGTTTCTGATCCAGACTTCTACAATTTTCTGTGTCCCAATACACACTGAACCCCCACATAAAACTTGAAAGATATGGGTCAATGTTTTTTTTTTTTTTCTTATCAGGGATTATACTTTTAAAGAAAACTGACTCTCTCTCTCCCAGCAGCCAATAACTGTCAATATCTCCTCGTTTAGTGGTGGAGCTTCATGCCTATCTTCTCTCTTCATGCTGGGGTGGATTGAGGTTAGGCTTCCACAGGCATTCTGTATGGTAGGTATCACACCACTGTGAGTTCATCTGTGCAGGTACCCTGGTCTGCCCAGAAGGCACCATTTCTTTGTAGCTATCTATCACCTCTGATTTTTAAAACCTTTCTGCTCCCTCTTCTGTAGTGATCGCAGAGCCCCTGTAGGAAGCATGTGGCATATATATATATATATATATATATATATATATATATATATATCCCATTTAGGGCTGGGAATTCTGCATTGCAGTCTTAATTGCTCACTTCAATCTTAGATCAAATCCTTCTAGATCAGACCCAGTGTCTGCAAATGGCTTATCTCTGTAGCCTGCATATTTTAACTTGGTTAAGCATTATCTGCATTTACAATGGAAATAATCTTCCATATAGTCCATAGCTGTGTGTGTGTGTGTGTGTGTGTGTGTGTGTATGTGTGTGTTTCCCTTCACTGAATAAAAATACCAAAGCTCCTTATCCAGAGAGATTTTGATGGCTTTATTTTCATTTGATCTCCTGTTCCATACCAGCCTATAATAAAACTTGGGTAGAAACACCTATTTCAGTAGCAAATCAGAAGTGATTTTAGCTCTTCATCTCTTACCCATATATTTCTTCTGCCAGGAATCCATTTTATCTACTTCTTATGAGAGGAATCCTATTTTTATTTATTTTTTCTGCTCATCAAAACTGAATGGTTTGCTCTATAGATGGCCAAAATGACACATTTTCTTGGGGGAAACTTTTATGAATTCCTGGCCATAATGCACCTCTCCTCCATCAGCACCACCATAAAAATGAAGCACACAAACAAGCAGAAACATCCCCATCTCTGCACATCGTTTAAATTCCGAAGTACAAGCAGGAAGCGAGAAATGCTAGGTGATTTTTCTTTTCCTTTTACAACTTGTTTGATCTACTCCTTTAGGTCAAGAAACTTACCCCATTTGTCTTTTTATCTAGATTTTAGTAAGACAGTTCCTAAAAACAGAATTATCAGCACCTTCAGAACACAGAGCATGCTTAATTAGTGATATACAGTGAACAGGGAAACTGTGACAGTGCCATGCTACTGTTGCCTTTTCTTAAGGCCAACACTGTACCTGTTGGCTAGAAATGTACCAGAAGATGCCTTTTCTGTGCATGTGAGTCACATGCCTGATAAATATGCTGGAGAATAAAAGTCCAGATATGTATACAAATTTCAAAGTTATTTTAGCGATGAAAGGTTATTATAAAAGGTGTTCTTTGCTACAGAATGGCATGTGTATGTGTATGTGTGTGTGTGTGTGTGTGTGTGTGTGTGTGTGTGTGTGTGTATGTGTGTATGTGTGATCTTGTTTTCTTCTAAAGGGATAGACTTAAGTAATTGTTATACACACATACATGTATACTTTCCCCCAAATACACATAGTGTACATATGCACGTGAATGTTTAAATCCTTAATATGTAACAAATCTTCCAAAATTCACAGAGACTTTGTTGAAATTACCAGTGCAGGTTTGTATCACTTTATTCAAGGGTTGATTGTGAAATTTTAAAAGGTTAAATTATGGCCTAGTTTTATTGCTATTAATGATTCCTATGCTGAAATACAAGGTAAAGGAATGCTTTAAGAGTTTGTATGTACCATTATTGGTGCTTTGGTGGTGGTGAAATTATTTTTATTAATGCATTCCCCACATTACATTTGTACATTCTTATATGTATTGATTTTAAGCAATGGGTATCTGGTTTTTGTTGGATGCTAATTTCTTTGGCTAAAGGAAGCAGAGGCAGCTATGCTGTTTTATACTCAAGTGTGAATTATTCCCTTCATTTCTCATGAAGGTGACTCCTGGGATGAAGGTCATCTACTGTTTCCATTCTCTACCTATCACCACTTTTCTCTCTCATAGAGTCTCTTCCCTTGCTTCCTTCTTCTTTCATTTTCTTCCTTTGGTACTGCAAAAATGCCAGCACTGCACCTGTGAGTCCTGAGTAACGCCAGCAAGAACTGGGGATTTCATTGAGCAGGAAGTGAAAAAAATAAAATTCTAATTGAGAAATTTACTGATATTAAACTGAAATGAATGTGATGTGATGTTCCAAAATTACCTGCCTGTTGACAAGCATACACACACACACACACACACACACACACACACACACACATACATATATATACATAAAATTTTAAAATAATATTTATGCCCAAATGGAAGCCACATTAATTTAGAAATATCTTACTTGGAAGCTGGAGACCTGGTTCTTTTATATTCTCCAGAGAATTTCAGAACTTGATGATAATTTGCTTCTATAGCAAAGCTATGTGTGTCTTATTTTAACAGTGGAAACTGAAGTTACTTTTTAAATTGTTTTGCCTGTATTTATTACTTCAACTAGTCAGTATACATCCTAATGATGTTGTGTATTGAGGTAGGGATGTTGTAACTCTGAATGTAAGTCTAAATCTGGATTGAGGTACATGCAGCAAACTTCCTATTTGCTTTATGAATTGATTCTGGAGTTATTAAGTTCCAAATTTGATTTCCATTGTGAGAGTGACAAAGCTCCCATTTTAGGGCCACTTCATCTGCCTAGTACACACAGTAAATCCTAGCAGGAGTTTGCTTAGAGAATGTCAACTATCAAAGTGCTAACTGTGTGGCACTTTGATATCCAGTACTGATATCCAATAAAAACTAGTTTCTTTATAATAAACCTATGATTTACTGTTAACAATATCATTCAATAAATTGATGAAAGCATGGTGAACACCACAATCAATGTAAACTTGTTCAACGACAATTAGTCTATGAATTTATATGTTCAAATGAAGATTATTTTTGTTTAAAATGGCATGTTAGTCAAAAGGTGCAAATGGAACATGACAGCAGGTAGAATTTGAGCTGTGGGTTATTGTTTCATTACTATTGATGCAGTTACAGATTACATAACACTAGAGGTCATTTCAGTTTCATTGCAGCCTAGGACTGCTCTAACAGTGAACAATGTGCATTGAAAAGTTACCCCAGATTAGCGTGTGTGTTAAATCCTTTTAATATCTGCAATAGTACTGTGATTTTAGTACAGATGTAAGTTTCCCTAGTCTGTGTTGGTTTTATCAGAAAACAGGAAAAAAGTCGCTAATGTAAAGCTAGATATTAAAATAAGGTGCTTAGATTTAAGTTTAAACATCTGTTGCTACCTCCCATGGGTTTAACCATCATGCTCTACTGATCTCTGATAATATCTCTAGAGAATTTTATTTGTATGAGAGCAATGATTATGTTGCATATTTATCTAGTTAATGTTCTTGTAAGGTGAGAGAGCTTTTGAGGTCAGCATACTTTGCAAATTAAATTGAAGATGTGACAAGAAAGTTGCAAAAAAAAGTTTGAGTGAGATATTACACAGTTACCAATGTATGAAAATGTAAGACTAATACATCACAGAGGAATTCAAACAGCAATAAACATTCACTAAGATCTCTGTGGTGAGAGAAAGGAGCCCAAGTGCTGCTAATGCATTAGACATAAAGACAAAGGAAAATGGCTTGAGTGGACTCTGGTTTTGCTGATGGTAAGAGCAGAGTGAGAATGTATTTCCCACCCCCCAAAATAATTGAAACCTCATGAAATGTTTACAAAATAAGTTGGTAAATATGTTTTTTAAAAAGTCAAATCCACTGATTTCCAGGGTCTTCTCACATAAGAAATAATGGAAATCTGTATATGATATGAAACTGAACAGTGGCATAGTTTAAAGAAAAAGTTAAAACTGCTAAGTTATTCAGATGCTTTCTACCTGAAAAAAATCTTTGTTTTCATTTGTTTTTTTCTTCTTTAACATTAACATTATGAGTCTTTGTAAAAGTGCCCTTTTATGCTAAAGACTTCTTTTTTAAGGGAGGCCAATGTAAAACACATACACTTCTTAGTGATTATTATTATCTTTAATTTTAAATAGATTAAATCTTATGAGAAAGGGGTAGGTATCATCCAAACATTTTTCCTTAACTACCAGAGATCAAAGTGTTGATGCTTCATCTCCCCCTCTGCTGAGTAAGTGCTCATCATATGAATGTCATTATATACCACAGCACCACAACCATCAAGTTCAGGGGCTGAATATGAACATACTTTTGCTGTTAGAGCAGGAGTATCAGAGTACTTCAACTGTCCAAATCATGCCCATTTGTGGTAAACAGGAACCTCTCTGGGACCAAGCATGTATGAGAGACCGTTACTCTCATAGTTCAGTTTTCTGCAATTTTCTCTTCCCTGCCATCATCTGTATACTTGACAACTACAGAGAAAAAAATTCGTAACGATTCTGAAAGTTTGTCAGTTATTTCCTCGGCTGAATTCAGAATGTGCCTTTTGACAATGCTTTCCAAGACAAAGCAATACCGACTCATGTGAGGTGCTCTAGTTATTCCATTATTGGTGACAATAACTTTGATCAGTCTACTGAGGAGGTATATGCGTGTGTTTACTGTGTAAATCTATTCTTTTTTGTCTTTGTGCTTGATAAAATGAGCCTTTATGAATATCTTATTTCTCATCAGAGGATGAAGACCAAATTTTAACATCAATAAGTTTCATGACTAAATTAATTATTAGCATGAGGACATGCAAACATGGATTTTCTCAGTTCTCTCATTCTATGACATTTCTTAAGTAGAACATTTTTCTCTTTCAGTTTCTTATTTATAAATTTACTTACATTGGTTTGGAGATTTAGATTTACCTTTTATGTAGTATGTCATTACAGCTATTTAAAGTATTTATGATGATGCTCAGATTATCTTCAACAAGAACACGGTATGATTAGAAGCTGATCCCCATTATTCTTTGGGCAAAGTTTTTACCTTCAGGGTCAACAAAGTATTTGAGATTCAGTTTGCATGTTTAACTCAGTCATAGAATTAGATTTTTATACAAAGGAATCCAATGCCATTTAAAGGGAATTAGCCTGATGTGCCAAAATCTAGATAGTAGTTTTATTATTTGTTGTTAGGGAGTCACTATTCCCAAAACTTCATGAACAAGGAGAATCTGACAAATTTATTGAGGATATATATATGCTTAAACACACACACACACACACACACACACACACACACACACACTACTCATCAATACAGGGTTGAATTGTGTCCCTAAAAATCTTCCGTGTACTTATCTACTCAGAAATTTAGAGAGTGAATTTATTTGGAAAGAAGGTAGTTGTGCATATGATTAGTTTAGTTCATATTATATATGGTTGCACATAAGTACAACTATCTGTATAGTTACATATAATGATGCAAAAATGCAGATTACTGAAAACCATATATAGCCAAAGGCAAAAACATGAGTTGTGCTATCAGAAGCCAAGAGCTAGCTAAAAAGGGTATGGTGGGTGCTCCCATAGTGATCTTATGGACACTATGATTTCAGATTCTGGAACTATATAAAAGTAGAATTCTGCTTACTTATTTATTTATTTATTTATTTATTTATTTATTTATTTATTTATTTATTTATTTATGGTGAAAAAGTATATTTAGAATTAACCAACTGGACTCAATTTAGATGATCCCAATTTTGTTGGCAACATCCAGAGCATCATAGTCAGGAGCCAACGGAACATATGCCTTCTTCTCTCCATCAGCCCTTATGAGGCTGTTGACTTTGGCCACATCAATGTCATAGAGTTCCTTTTTTTTTTTTTTTTTTTTTTTTTTTTTTTCCTGTGTAGCTTTGCGCCTTTCCTGGAACTCACTTGGTAGTCCAGGCTGGCCTTGAACTCACAGAGATCCGCCAGGCTCTGCCTCCCAAGTGCTGGGATTAAAGGCGTGCGCCACCACCGCCCGGCTAGTCATAGAGTTTCTTTACAGCCTGTTTGATCTGGTGCTTCTTGGCCTTAACATCCACAATGAACACAAGTGTGTTGTTGTCTTCTATCTTCCTCATGGCTGACTCAGTGGTCAGGTGGAATTTGCTGATGGCATAATTAATGGTCAAGCTTGTTTCTCCTGAGTGTGCTCTTTAGAGGATATTTGGGCTGCCCCCAGAGCTGCGGGGTCTTGGGCCACCGGAAAGTGGGTGACGTGCGGATCTTCTTCTTTTTTTGGCTGTGGACGCCTTTCAGCACTGCCTTCTTGACTTTCAAGTCCTTTGCTTTGGCTTCAGCTTTGGGAGGGGCAGGAGTTTCCTTCTTCGCTTTTGGCATCATCTTGGCAAAAAGGCAATTCTGATGTTTTAAGCAAGCTAATTTAGGGTAGTTTGTCATGGGAGCTCTTGGGATCTAGTGTGTTTATTGGACACCATATAAGTTTCTGTCTTTCATGTCAACTCAAAGGGAACCCAAGAGTGGTTCTTTTTCTCATTTTCAATATCCTCAACCATAAGAAACCCAAGTCCTTTAAAAATCGTCTATGTATTTTTCATCAGATAATTCACTAATCCTTAGATACTTTACTTCTAGTTTTCTGTTTTAACCACTCTATTTTTGCATACTATTGTGCATCTCTTCTTGAAGACTTCCTCTTCTTCCCTGTCTTTGAAGGATATAACATTTACTCCTGTGTTGACAGCCAAGTCTAATAACTTCTACATTGAATTATTCAGTCAGAAGACAGGAATGGAGACAATGTAACAGTATCTATATCTATATTTATTTTACTCTTGCTATATAATAGATGGATAGTAATATTTTAAAATCTGTATTAAAAGTAGCCTTACTAGAAGACAATCTCACAGCAAACAGCCTGATCCTCTGCTGGCTCTTTGATCTCAAAATAAATAAATAAATAAATAAATAAATAAATAAATAAGAAAAAAAGAGAAGTTGGAAAGGTGGCTCAGTGGTTAAGAGCACTGGCTGCTCTTCCAGAGGACCCAGGTTCAATTACCAGCGCTCATATGGCAGCTCACAACTGTCTATAACTCTAGTTGCAGGGGATTTGACACCTTTACACAGACATACATACAGGCAAAACACTAATGCATATAAATAAATTAATTAATTAATAAAAAACAAAGGAAGAGTGTACCCGGAAGTTTATCAAGTCCCACCTGACCCCATGGTCCTGTAGCAGTTTATAAAATAATCACTCAGAGGCTTCACAAACTGTATGGCCCAGGCTTCTTGCTTCTTGCTACCTGGCTTGTATAACTTAACTCAATCCATTACTATTAATCTATGTATCATCATGTGTTCCATGGCTTTACCTATATCCCATTACATGTTGCTCCTTGAATTGCTTGTTGATGTCTCCTTTTATTCTCCATTCCCCTTTCACTATCTCTCTCTTGGATTTTCCGGCCTGGCTCTATTCTGCCCTACCATAGGCTAATGCAGCTTTATTTATTAGCCAATGGGAGTAGCACATATTCAGAAAGACATACTATAGCAAGACATCTCACAGCAAGAGAGAGAGAGAGAAAGAAAAAAAAGAAAGACACTTCTCACAAAAAGAAGAGGATACAAAAATGGGTTTAATGCAAAAAGTTTAACGTATTTGAGAAATTCTGAAATTAAGTTGAGCTTGTATTGTTATTCTGGCCTTTAAAATATTAAAATAATTTTATATTTTACTATTTTATGCTCTTATAGAGATTCAGACATGTATATGATTATAGAATTCATTGTTTTCAAAAACAGTCTGTATCAGAACAGTAACTTCACTCAATAAAAGCCTTAAAATATCTAAAGGGAATATATTTTGTTTCTATGCAAGGCCACATGTTATATTAGCATGCAGCTAAATAGAGAAATTTGCCATTTCTAAGAAGTGAATTTCAAATTATGATGACTGTATCTTACATGAATTAGGATGGTATTCTGTCATTGCCCTGGACATATTATAGCCCCAAATAGAGAATATGTACAAGGTAATAATCAAAGAGATTCAGTTTCACACTCTTTTTTTTTATAATTAAAGAAAGATTAAATGTCACATATGCTTCAAACATCAAAGGATGCTGTGTCTTGACAAACTGTCTTAAGTTTGACACACTCCTTTTATGATCCTTAGTTTGTAACTTGCTTTTGTGCTCTCTTTCTCTCTCTGGGTAATATTTAAAAATAATTTGGAAGCATTGTTTTTTTTTCAAGAAATATGCAAAGTGAGAAAGGGCAAAACATATCCTTGATGGATATGATTATATTTTTTTGCCAGCTTTGATTCAGAGAGATGAACAAAATTGAAATTCTTTAGGAAAACATGAGTATAAAATCATGAGGATTGGAATAAACAATTTCAAAAGATATCCAGCTGTCGTACCTGATATGAATGCCAATAACAGCTGAAGTTTCAAAACCTTAGGACAGGGTGAACAGTCCATCATCTCTATTTTGAGTAAAGAAACTAAATCTTCATTAAGGATGTAGAGATGGTATAATACATGTACACACACACACACACACACACACACACACACACACATATATACTCACATGCACACACACACACACATACACACACACACACATCTATCTTTTCAATAGATGAATTGGCACTAACTCCCCAATAAAATTTAGTAAGAATTGTAATAACAAGAAAATATGATGAAATCTCATTTGATTTTATAAGTGTTAGTACTTGAAATAAAATGCTTATCTTGCTTTCGTTTTACACAAGGAAATATTATATAAAATATTTACAAAAAATATACAAAGGCTGTGGGATGTTCTATATACTGTGAATGTGTTGCTCTGATTGGTTGATAAATAAAAAGCTGATTGGCCAGTAGCCAGGTAGGAAGTACAGGCAGAATAAATAGACAAAGAAGGTTCTGGGAAGAGAAATGCTGAGGAGGAGATGCCAGCCCATTGTCCAGGGAGCAGCATGTAATGGCACACAGGTAAAGCCTCAGAAAATGTGGTGACATGTAGATTAACAGAAATGAGCTGAGTTTAAGTGTAGTAGCTAGTCAGCAGTAGGCCTGAGCTAATGACTGAGCAGTTTTAATTAATATAAGCCTGTGTGTGTTTATTTGGGTCTGAGCGGCTACAGACTGGGCAGGACACAGAAAAACTTTCAGCTACATACAAATGCCCACAAAGTAAACCTACAGAAAACAGATTTTGAATCCCTGTTTGTAACTCTACAGTGAACTATGAGTGTCCCTTAGAATATGATTATTTGTCTTTATTTGATTTAGAAACCTCTTTTCCTGATTTACAGTTCTACTATAATTTGACTTAGTCTTTCAGAAGATTACAATTAAATTAAATAACTAACTTATTATTAACAGTATCAATTCAGAAAAGCAATACTGATGATGCAGCTCAACATGAATCCTGAAATAAGGTCAGTCTTCTGGTTAGCAAGTTAAGCCTGGTTTCCAAGTCCATTCATAGAATTAGCAAATGACTACAATTCCTTTTGTTTTCCTCTTTATGTTTTATTCCTGTTGACATTCTGCTTGCTTGTTAGAATGATGGCAAACTGAATTTATATTAATGTTGACTCTTCATAGGCCTGGGAAATATAAATTTGATTCAGTGACACACTGGTTCTCAAAATGTCAGTTTATCAATATTATTCCCCAATTTACCATCCTTGGAGAAATTTTCTATGGCTAGACCTTCATGTAGGTCCACCATGAGCCTTGTAAAGGACAGAAAACCTCTGCAGAATCTTTGTTATTTCTTGAAATACTGAAATCAGCAAACCTGTACTTGTCATACAATCAAAATTTTTCATAAAAAAATTTATAACACAGAGAGGACTTTAACAACACAGGTAGTAGTTTGTCAACTTTGACAATTCTATGAATCTGATCGTCTTTTGGAGCTCTTTTATCTTTATTTATTTATCTGTCAATTAAAAATTAAATCTTATTTGTGTACATGTATGTACCTATGTGATTGTATGCTACATATGTACAGAAGAAGATATCAGGTCCCTTGAGATTGGGTGCTCAAAGCTGAACTCTGGTCCTCTGAAAGATGGAGGATACTCTTATTCACTGAGCCATCTCCTTAAACACATCATTGACTCTTTCCCCTTAAATAGAATTTTGTATTATAAGATACAACATGTATATTGATCCTACAGACAAATGGTATTAAGGTTATGTGTGTGTATGTGTGTGTGTGTGTGTCTATAGTTCTATGAATTGGCAAGGTCACACACTGTTTTGCAGGATTATTTTTATTTGTTCCACAAGGATTCCAAAAATTCATGAATTAAGAGAATTCGGAGAAGGAGAACTCAAAGAGTCAGCTTTTCCCCAAATGTGTCTGGAAGGGAAATGAGTCAGCTGCATGTCAGGGCAGCTCTAAAGCATATATCCGTGAAATTCTCAAATCTTGGCTGAAAATGAGCATCGGGCAACATTGTCAATATATTTTTGACATACTATCCCCAGAATCTTGCATCTCACGGTAATAGAAGTTTCCTAGATTCTTTGTGGATATAAACAGGTATTATTTCTTTCAATTTGATACAAAATTTTGATCTAATTTTGCTACAAATAGTAGGTCCAAGTGTTTTTAGTCTTAGGGTGATTAGCAATCATACTTTTATAGTTTTCAGACATGATTTTATTGTCCACTTTCACAGAAACTTCATGTAGAGAAAATGACATTATTAGTTTATATGACAGGGTACAACATGCATAGATAAACACAAAGGTGACTAGATAAGAATAGTAGAGAAGCTATTCAGGTCATTAAATGAACAAAAAATAAAGTTATCTATATAGACCGATGGATAAAGAGATTTAAAATATGCTATATGTCTTTTTACTATATATTTAGGTATCCTGACAAAAGACAAAATATAATTGCTCCATAAGGTAGTGAATGGGAGCATATGGATCCTGGGTAATGTATGCACTCAGATGCCTTTCTCATTCTGCTAGGATGGAGTTTCATCTTTTGTTTCTGGACTCAGCACCACAGCCAGCAGAATCACACTTGTGCCATTACTGGAGAGGATTTTATTCAGTTTCATTTTGTTAGGAGCAACAAAAGGAGCCTTTATATCCATGCCAGACCATTCAGATCTCATCATTGTCTACCTATTGTGATTCTTTACAAATACCAAGTATAGGATGAGTTCAGAAAAGACATTGTGGTCACTGGGGGAGATTAACAAATAAAGTTAAAGACTTTGAGGGCTGGAGTGAAGTGAAGAGCACTTGCAAAAAAAAAAAAAAAACCCAACAACAACAACAACAAACCTGGATTTGGCTTCTAGCACTGACACAGTGGTTCCTAACTATTTGTATCTCCAATTCAAAGAGATTCAGTGTCCTTATCTGGCCTCTGCAGACACCAGGTAGGCGTGTGGTGCACATATATACATGCATGCAAACAGATATATACATGAAATAAAAATAAGTTTTTTAAACAGTTAAAAGCTTTTGTAATAAGTATTAAAATATGTATGCTATTACTTCTGAAATCCAAAGCAATGTTACCAGTTTAAGGCCTGGATAACAAATAACTACAACTGAATAATAATTGATATTAAATAGTGGTACCCAATTCTACTCTAACCACTATAAACTTGTCTTTATTTAATAATTACTAAAGCCTTTTTTGCAATTGAGAAAACTGAGGCAAACCACCATAACAAGTTTCATCCTAAATTCATCTGCCCAACTATTTAAGGTTTGAGGTTTTTTCCTACAATGTCATATGCAAGGAATCATATTAATGAGGACATTTTACATAGCAATTTTCATTTAATATTCAATCATTCTTTTATTTGACTAGATGATTTATTACTTCTTGTCATTAAATATTTTTTCCATGGTGTCTGTCAGCAGTTTTCACATTACTTTGGAAAGAAAGTCTGATTGCTTCCAGGTCTTTTGTTATGATGATGAGTAAACCTATTATAAACATATAGGTATCAATCTCTTCTTATAAATTCATTTCCATTAAGTTTTGTTTAGATATAAATTACTAATCACTCTTGGGTATGAGAGTACTAGGTTAAATGGTAAGATGACACACAACTTTGTAAGAGATTTCAAAAATGCCTTGCAAATTGGTTATAACATTTTCAGTTATAGCAAAGTTGGTGGGACTCCTGTCCCTGCAAACACTCAAAAGAAATAGATATTTTTATTTTGACGATTTTGTAGATAAGTTTAGTCTGCTTTGTGCTTCAGTAAGATTCATGAATATGAATGTTTTTATGTCTGGCTCCCTTCCTCTAATTTATTGTTTTATTTCTTTATCATGTTAATTGTCACTATCACCAACCTCTTTTTTTGTTCTTGCTCTGAAAGGTGACTTTTATAATATTTCTCTAGGGTGGCATTTTATTATATAGTTCAATGTTACTTGGTAGGAATGTTCATGCTAAGGTCCAGCCCTGTCTTAGTTAAACTAATGATAAGCCCATGTATTCACACCATTGCGGTACTTTACAGGTCTCTAACCTGCTTCAGAAACACCTCACTGTTTTCCTAAAGAAATTCACTTACTAAAACTACCCTTTTATTAGAAAGAAAAATTACTTTCTACTCTTCTGTCTTACAGTTTCTTTTTGCTATTACTCCATACCCAACTGCTCTGTTTTCTCCAATTGTTATAGTCAAATGTGTATCATAAATGTTGATAAACTAGACAGAGAAGCCACAGAGATAAATGTGTGGTTTACAGATAAACAATGGTTATCAGTTTATTCTCTAGAGTCACCAGGCCTTATTGCAAATCCTTGCAAGCTCCCTAACAGAGAATACCTAATCCACCTCTAGTCCCATGAGATCCACCTTCAAGCTTTATGTCCAGTACCAAGAATGTCACTAACTAGCATAAACCACATCATCCTAAGAAAAACATGCATTTATATATGATTTGCATTATGATTTTAGGAACAAACTTTATCTCCCTAGTAATATCATTTGCAAAACATATCAGAAAAAATAATAATTGTAATGTGAGATATATGTACATGTAAATTTGCCAGTCACTTATTATAGTCACTACTGATGACTAAAGATGTTATTTCTAAGCTTTAGGATTGCTTAATGTATAAGAGGATATTAGAAGGTATCAGGAACACTGTGCATGTAAACTAGAATAGAATCGACATTCTATCTTTAGAGTAAGTTATGTTATAAGTTAGAATGCATATGTGTTCTATTATGTATTATATAGTATATATATACATATATATATATAAACTAGTTTATACACACATATCTAGATAGATAGATGATAGATAGATAGATAGATAGATAGATAGATAGATAGATAGATAGCTACAGATAGATAGATATTCTAGCTGAAAAGAGAAATAAGCTTCTCTTCACATTTGTGACATTGAGAAGAATAAAGGACTTTAAACACTACTTGTGTTTTCTTAGGAGAAGGTCTGGTTCATTGGTTTTGGACATGATAGGAACACAGCTGTATGCAGCACATATCTTCATAGCAAGAGCAAAGGAAATTTTCCTTCATCTGTTACCTGCTGCTACACACATGAAAACAACAAGCCAAAATGTAAATATTTGGAGAACTTAGTATTGCAGTGAGCCTGGGGTACCCTTTCCACTGGGCTTTTAAAAGGAATATGCCTACCTCAAGAAGGAATATTCTCAGTTTTTCATGCAGACTACAGTTTCCATCTTCCATACATTTTTTATTCACAGATCTTATTAATAAAGGGAAGATAAACTACCATTTTTCTGTGCTTTGTACTTTATAAGCTTACTGTGAAAGACAAAACTAGATTATAAAGACTAAAAACAAAGGGCAGCACTCATTACTGAATATGTCTTTGGTGTCCTTTTTTCTCTCCTTGACAGAGTACGCTGAATAATGATAATCACCTGCTTCAAAAACACCTCACTGTTTTCCTAAAGAAATTCACTTACTAAAACTACCCTTTTATTAGAAAGAAAAATTACTTTCTACTCTTCTGTCTTACAGTTTCTTTTTGCTATTACTCCATACCCAACTGCTCTGTTTTCTCCAATTGTTATAGTCAAATGTGTATCATAAATGTTGGTAAACTAGACAGTGAAGCCATGGAGATAAATGTGTGGTTTACAGATAAACAATGGTTAACAGTTTATTCTCTAGAGTCACCAGGCCTTATTGCAAATCCTTGCAAGCTCCCTAACAGAGAATACCTAATCCACCTCTAATCCCATGAGATCCACCTTCAGGATTTATGTCCAGTACCAAGAATGTCACTAACTAGCATAAACCACATCATCCTAAGAAAAACATGCATTTATATATGATTTGCATTATGATTTTAGGAACAAACTTTATCTCCCTAGTAATATCATTTGCAAAACATATTAGACAAATAGTAATTACAATGTGAGATATATGTACATGTAAATTTGTCAGTCACTTATTATAGTCACTACTGATGACTAAAGATGTTATTTCTAAGCTTTAGGATTGCTTAATGTATAAGAGGATATTAGAAGGTATCAGGAACACTGTGCATGTAAACTAGAACAGAATTGGCATGCTGTCTTCAGCATAATCAAAGGGATTAAAAGAAGAATAAACTGGATATAAATATGTGTGTCTATAGATTTAAAGTTAATTAATATTGATTCATTATGCACCTATAGTAGACTGCTGGCATTATGATGTTTTGGAAAGGAATATATCCTGCAGCTGCCACTATTTTTGGTATATGCCAAGTGAAAACACTTTGAATAAATGTTTTTTTTAACTGTGTCTGCCTTCATGTGTCACATAGACTGGAAGAGATGACAACCCACATCCTTGATGCTTGCCAAAGACGTGAAGAACCACTATAACATAAATTATGAATTCCCATTATACAGAAATCATGTGAAAATATAGAGTGTTTCAGTTTACATGATAGAATATTAACTAAATCCCATGACCATAAAGACCAGAATTCATTTTTTTTTGGCTTTTTTTTTTTTGAGACAAGGTTTCTCTGTGTAGCTTTGCACCTTTCCTGGAACTCACTTGGTAACCCAGGCTGGCCTCGAACTCACAGAGATCCGCCTGGCTCTGCCTCCTGAGTGCTGGGATTAAAGACGTGCACCACCACTACCCAGCCAGAATTCATTTTTAATTTTCTTTATGTGAATGCTGTAGATTGTAACTTAAATCCACATGCTTTTGCAGCAGGCATTTTACTTACTGAGCCGTCTCTCCAGGTCCATGGCTTAAATAAGCACATAATGTGTCTACCTGAGTCCCTGAACCAGAGAGTTAGCATGACTGAATGGGCCAATTCTAGAAAAACAGAAATCATTGCAAAATCAACCTTCCATTCCTGTGCCTAAGCAATCTAGTAAACATGGACAATCAGCACCATATGCAAGTGTTCAAGCAGGTGAATGAGTTTAAAGCTGTATGATTGTTTTCTACACTCAATGGGGGCTTCTATGTCACATCCATTGAATGAAAGACACTTGATCAGAAGACATTTCAAAGACTCTGCATTAAACATTTTTTTCTTTTGTGTGTGTGTGTGGTAAGAAACGATATTTTTGAAACTCTAATACTTCTAGCTATGGAGATAAGTGCAAGGTTTTATGGAACAACCTGTCACTTCAGGCTTGCCATTCACTTTGAACAGAAAGATCTTGCTTGTTAATTCTAAGATTGTGCTTGACTTTGTAGCTTTGTCAATAGATCCTTCCTTACTAAGGAGCTTTGATCACTTTAGAAGCCAAGCAAAGAAGGGAATACTTAGCATTGTGGGATCCAAGGCTATGCTTAGAAGTGCTTGAACAGTGTAAGAATGTTCTTACTACTTTTGGCTTTAATGTTGCCCTAAAGTGGCCAGTCTTAAAAACTTCAGCTTGGAAACCAGACTGGTGCTGTAATCATGGATTGTTAAACAACAGTGGAAAAAGAATTTACCTCTTAGTATCTGAATCTCTTTTACTTTAAAATGGCCTTTAAAAATAAAAGATATATGAAAGGCTGTAATAATTTGCAGGGTATACAGTATTTAAAGTTTCCATTTTTGCCAAACTCTGAAACATTACTTATGGTTATGAAATTAACCTTGGCTCCATTTCTCGGCCAGCATGCTGCTGTGGGTTTATCTGAACATCAGCATGGTGTATCATCCTCTCAGTTATAATGCTTAAGATACAATCTTTGAATTAGTTCCTTTCTAATTCAAAACAAATAGTTACTATTCATTGCCTTTATGGCAGGTAGAATCCCTACCCTCTATTTATCTTAGCACATTTTTCATTTCACTGCTATTATTTATAAATTAATTTTCCAAAAACCGAGTACCTCATTTTTGACCTTTCACCTAGGTCTCAGACTACATCTCAAACTGCTTCATGACATGCATAGTTGAGACTATGGCACCTTTATATACATTCATGACTATTTCCTCTGTTATAAAATGATCATAAAACTTATGGTTAGTAACAACACACATTTATTATTTCCTGTTTTGTATGAGTTATCAGTCCTGTCTGAAGGTTTTCTGTTGAGGTGATTTATAAGGCTAAAACCAAGATTTCATCCATGACTGAGGTCTCATCTGAGACTCACTTGCACAAGAATCCAGGCTCAATGTGTCCAAGTTGTTACCAATACTCAGCTTTCTAGTTTGCTAAACTGAAGGTCTCTTTTTTTTTCTTTGCTGACATCAATAGATGCTCATCTACCACACTTTGTTCTTCATGCCCTTTCTGTGTGACAGCTCATGTTCACATAATCACACAAAACCTCCCACCTTGCTGAATTCTATTGATTCCATGTCAGTCAAAGATTGTAGATACTCTTATGTATCCTTCTCAGATTCTTGAAAAGCAAAATGATCTTTACCAAAGAGGTTTTATCCATGCCATCTCCTTGTATACTTCCCAATTCCTATTACAGATCAATGCAGGCTGCTTTGAATCATTTTATTATATATATTACTTACCTGACCATGGTATGCTTATGATTAATGAGTGTCTGTGTTTCTTTATTGCCTTTTATATATAGTTTAAATCTACAACATTGTTAATGATGTTGTATAAGTTTTATGTATTATGTGAAACAACAGACCCATACTCAATAATGCTTATGGTCTCCCCTGTGAAGGTTTCCATATAGGCTAAGGATTTGTCATGAGAAGCTCTAACATCTAATCTTTCTTCCACCATCGGAGTGTTATTTAGCTTTCTTCATGCTGTTTTGCCTTATCTTTTCTACAAGTTGCAATTCATTAACTGATTGTTGATATATGAATTTGACCATAAGCTTCCTGTGGCTTGTGATTGTGCTTGTAAACAGACAAAGAAAATGGCTTATCCTAAGTCTGGCTGTTTAACATAGTTGCTTTGTTCTGTGCTCTGGCCCTAGATGTGTGGTGATAGAGGCTTGACGTGGTCCATCAATGACCAGAGTGCAGAGCTTTTATGAAAATGATAACAAAGTTACCAAAACTCATAGCAACCCAGGAATTTAGTCATGAAAGGAATGCCAATGTCTCCTAGAAATGTGAGACATGTTTGTTGAGGGCTGTTTGGATCTAAATGGTTTCTCAGAGTAGTAAGGTAATAGATTCTGGAATATGACAAAGAAATTTATTTTTTCTTTTCTTATTTTATTTTATTTTTCTTTATTAAGATATTTTCTACTCACTCCTCCTGCTATCTACAGACCACCCCTCCTCCCTGCTCCCACCCTCCAGCCCTCTTTCCAAAGCCACCCTGCATCCTCACATCCCCCAAATCGAGGTCTCCCATGGGGAGTCAGCAGAGCCCAGCTCACTGAGCCTAGGCAGGTCCAAGCCCCTTCCCACTGCACCAAGACTGTGCAAGGTGTCACACCACGGACACCGGATTCCCAGAAGCCTGCCCATGCACCAGGGACAGATTCCAATCGCCCTGCCTGGATGCCCCCCAAACAGTTCGAGCCAAACAACCTTCTTCCATGTCCAGAGGGCCTAGTCCAGTCCCATGGGCGCTCCACAGCCACCAGTCCACAGTTCATAGGTTTCCACTAGTGTGGTCCGTCATCTCTGCATATCCTCCCATCATGATCTCCCATCATGATCTCGACGTTCCTCGCTAGGTTACTTGCTAGGCTCGTCACCAGGGTAGACAGGTCCAGGCACCGTTGTTTTTTTTTTTTTTTTTAAAGACTTTATTTTTTTCTTTTTTTCTTTTCCAGAGCTGAGGACCGAACCCAGGGCCTTGTGATTGCTAGGCAAGCACTCAACCACTGAGCTAAATCCCCAAACCCCAAAGAAGGAATTTCTTATACAGCTGTTATGTCTCTGTTCTCTGTACATGAGTCAAATTGATCTTTCAATGTTCTTTTGACATTCAAATTTCTCCTTTCCTTTGTGGCTGATTTCTTTAAGTTTTTTTTTTTTTCTTGACTCCCCTCCTGACTTCATCCTGTCCCCATATCCTTGGCCCTCATCTCCACTGCATCTTTCTTTTATTAGATTTTATTTTTGCCATCTAATGTAAGAATATTACAGAAATCATGGAAATAAGTTAATTGTCTACATTCTATAAAACATACTTGTGATTCATGCAATGAAATATAAAATTCACTGTGATATTAATTGATTAATTAGCTAATTAATTAATTATTTTTCTTTTGGCTTCACCAATGAGCAGAACATGGACTTGAATATGCAAATTGTATTCTGTGTCTTAGTTAGGGTTTCAATTCTGTGATTATGAAACCATGACAATAAAACAACTCAGTAGAAAAAGGTTTATATATAGTTCCGCATTATAGTCCATCACTAAGGAAAGTCAGGGAAGGAATCCAAATAGGGAAGAAATCTGGATGCAGGAGCTGATGCAGAGGTTTGAAAGATCATGCTTACAGTCTTGTTACCCATGGCTAGCTCATCTGCCTTCTTATAGCAACCGAGGACCTCTAGCACATCGGAAGCACTACCCACAATGATCTTGGCCATGCCACATCAATTATCAATTTTAAAAAAATGTCCTACAGACTTGCCTACAGGCCACTCCTATGGAGGCATTTTCTTGATTAATATTTCTTCTTTTCAGATAACTCTAGCTTGTATCAAGATGAAATAAAGCTAGCCAGTTCACTTGGATACAAGGTATCAAAAATCTTCAGACTATAACTTACATTTCTTGTTATGAAAATAGGATTTAATGCAGCGCGTGAAGTGCTAAAAGGCATTATATAGAGTGAATCAGAGAATCACTCTGGAGAGTGAATTGTATATCATGGAGGCTTCTCATTAAACATTCAAGTGTGCATATCTTTTTATCTTCTTTACACATCCAATTTATTATATTTAAAGTAAGATTCTTTTACTGTTACTTATTCTTCATTGTTAATGTGTATTTCTAATGCACATGCAGGAAAGACACTTAGCAGATAGTCAATAGCTGTTAGTTCAGAAGTAATGACAATATCCCACACAAAATACCCAAGCAAATGTCCTGCAAATATAAACATTCAGGGCCCCCATAGTGCCATGATCAGGGTTGCCACTGTCACCATCATCACTGCTGTGAAGGAGCAGTACACTGGGGGCCTTTTTCCCATTTAATTTCTTTTACATACTTATCACTCCATTCTTTTAACAAAAAGTTGATTTTGCCAAGAAAATAGAGCCAAGTAACTGAGGACCTTACAGAAAACAGCCCATGGAGTTGTGAAGAATTTGTTCTTTAGGAGAACAAATGTGATGTTTCCAGCAGGAACACAGGACATGTACAAAATACCTGTGTACTTTGTTGTAAATCACAATTGCTTTTAAGGTAGGCAAGGCTTCTTTCGCTTCCCAGTCAGTCACATTACACAAAAGCTTGTGCATTTGTATTTTAATGCTTGCATTCAGGTGAAATCCAAAGCATTTCAGTCTGCGGGGCCTCAGTTATTCAGGGTGCTCCTCGAGTCACATTTTCCCAGATACCTTTCTGGGGATGGGAAATGGAATTCATTGTCTTCACTAATACATTGCTGCTAAGTATAAAATAAGTTTTCAAAGAAATGCTAAAAACTTTTGAATGTCTGACCAAATGGCTGGCTCGTTGCTCAAATGTCACCACCATGCTGTTTGCATGAGTGATTTGTACAAAGGATCTTGCAGTAAGTCTGTGCTTATATATTACTCTTTCAACTGTGACAAAGAAAAAGTTGCAAGAGATTCATTCTACCAATTCTTAGTTTTTAACTTCTTTATAAATTGAGGGACAGTGCTACTTCCAAAAATATTTTCTTTTTAGTCTTGGTAGGAAACAAAGTTTTTATTTCTTACCTTTTCTTTCTTATTTTTATTTCTGCTGGTGTGAAAAAAAAATACTCTGACAAAAAGCAACTTGGGGAAGAAAGGGTTTATTTTTGCTCACAATTCCAGATTACATTCCATCTCTGCAGGAAATTCACAGTGGCAGAAGCTTGAGACAGCTGGTCACATGATATAAATAGTGAAGAACTCATGCCACACATGCTTGCTACTCAATGAGCTTTTTCTTCTCATCTGTAATCCAGGTTCCCAAACCAAGGAAGGGTACAGGCCTACATTCATGGTGGATCTTCCCACAGCAAGTAAGACAATCAAGACAATCTTCACCAAACATGTCTACTGGCCAGCTTGATCTAAACAATCCCTTATTGAGGTTTTCCTCTTGGGTGTTTCTAGGTTGTGTGAAGTCGACAATTATAATTAACTTTATCCCTCTTGGACACAGCCCTCCCTCCCCTGATCTCCTCCCTCCAACCTTCTCTCTTACACATGCACAGTCTGTGTCTCCTTTATCGATTATTTCTGTAGGTTGTAATATCTGAGTGTTTGCGGGTGGATTTGTGTGATATATACAGTCTAAGATGGAAAGAAAATGTTGTTTTCTTTCCAAATCAAAAAGAAAAATGTGTAGAGTCTGGAATGACAACAAAAATAGCTGCTTTGCCTCACAGTCTCCCTGCTCAGAAATATAAATTTTATCCTGAAGGGAATTCTCTTATGTGTCTAGAGTAGGCATCTTTCCGTATATACACACAGAGTGAAGTATGTGCAAAATCTTAAGTCTCCTTAAGAACTTGAGAAATCATTAATCTTGTATTATCTTTGCAAAAATGGGGCTGAGAAATTATTTATATTGTAAGCTAGGATTCAAGGCAATTCAAGTTCTGAGGAACTGAATTTCAGCAAAACCTTAGAATCCCTCCTCCCCCTTTCTTGAATTCTATATTCCTTCATTTACTTTGTTATTCATCTGTTAGTGCCACCCATAACATACAGCACTAGATTCTTATTCCATGACTATGATGATATTTATTAATGTTGGTACTTAAAGTAAATTTTATATTACTTCCAGGGCTTTTTGTGAAGGGTGTGATCTATGTTGGAAAGTCGCTATACCATTAACAGAGATCTAGGTTAAAATAGAAAGGCCATGACACAGTTACTAAAATTGTCTTTGAAGACTGTATTAGATTTTCTGACTTTTGTTGTTGCTATTTTTGTTGCTGTTCCTGATATCAGATGGTGGTGCATATTTTACCTCACTAGCTCTCTGATAAGGAAAGCAGATAAGTGAATTAGACTCAGGGTTAGTGACTTGCTTTGAGACTTTCATGCCAGTCTTTTGTTGTCAATAAATCCCACATATGATAATCCCTAGACCCAACATGTTTTCCATTGTTTTAGGATGTGACCAGGATCAAAAATAATGGAGAAGACAGACACAAACTCAAAGTTGACACTAACTTGTCCATTCTGGTTATTGAACAGTTTTTCATTTAAGAAGTAGAAGAAAAGCATTGTTACTGTAAGACTGTTATGAAATGGTTCCTACTTCTCACGGTACTAAGGCATTTTTGTTCCCTGATCAAGAATCTGGAGAAATAGGAACTAAACCCCAGCAACCATTGGCTGCTCTTGTTGACAAATTAAAGCATATGGGGACCTACTTCCCAAGGTTAATAGAAAACTGTCAAGAAGCAACATGCTCAGGGATGTTTGTGTTAGTCATTTCAAAGCCCCAAATTACGGGTGTATCTTATAAAGCACAGGCAGAAGGGAGCTGATATCAAGAACCTAATGTCATTGAATGTGTAGTGCGGCCTGGGAAGTCACAAGTTAAGTGATTTGGAAAGAAGGTGTACTTTTAAAGTAATTCTTTAAAAATTCTTGTTCAGATTTTTTAGCCAGTATGTATTTTCAAAGGATATGCTAAAATGTATTATCATCTATTAATTTTAGAGAAAAAGTATAATTAGCACAAAAGCTATATTGTATCTACTGTGGAATTTACCATCCCATAAAAGCACATTTACCTACTCTGGTCACAATTCTTTACAATTTAGTGGTAGGGTTCCATATTTACTGGAGGGCCTTGGGAATACAGAGGGGTTTTGAACTATATCCTTATGAGAAACTTGTAAAAAAAATGAAAATATTTACAAACAGAAGAATAATAAGAATTGATGTATGTCTCTTGAGATGATAGGCAAATCTCACAGTTGACTTTTCCATGAACTGTAAACTTTATGATTATCTGACCACATGCAGAAACTCCCCAGCTTTTTAGTACTTAAGTTTTTGGTAAGGGTGTTAATCAGGTGTGAGAACACTGTTGCTGTTCACATGGCACACTGATCTTCTGGTTGGAATGCTTATCAGAATTACTTGGAGGGTCATGGAATGCAGCTTTTTGAGCTTCACCTTAAGATTCTAAGGTTTAGTAGTTCTTTAGTACAACTGGGAGTCTAGATGCCTAGCACATTTCCAAGCATTTAGTACTGCCGATTTGAAGACTACACATTGAGAATGACTTATATTGTGAATGGCAATGCTTAAGCTCTCTTCTTAGAGTCCATGATAGTGTGCTAGGAGATTTGAAAAGCATAATAAAGGATGTGTGTTATGTCTTTCTGTAGTGTTCCTAGGATACTAGTCAAGGTGTTTTGTATTTAATATAGTATCAATATATTAGGGAATGGATTTCAAACATTTCATAACATGTTCCAAGCAAAACATAAGACCTTGCAGACATGTTTCACAATTGCAATTGTCTCCTTCTACCCATGAATCTGCTCTGACAGCCTAACTTGCTGTAGGTTTTCAACATTTCTACCCAAATATTCTAGCATTTAGAATTTCTTGCTAGCAAATGTCTATTTGACTAATCTCAAATTCCAAGACTCTTGAAATAGAAATAGAATCTTGAAATTAAAATAGAAGGGCTTCAAAAGCCTACTTGGTCCTAGGCAAGTCTTATTGTTTGTCTTATAAGTAAATCAGAAACAGAGACAGAGCACTTTTTATTGGGTGAGATGGTACTAACTTTGGTTTTTCTCATTGGCAGAAGTAGAGACAGGACTTACAAGTAGTCACACAATAGAATAGATATTTTCTAAGAATATTCTGTGCTATACAGCCACTTTATCAATAGCATTAATTCCTACTGTTAGTAAGTTACTAGCATTAGCTGAAAAACAATTGGTGGACAGTTAAATAAATGTATATCATTAGTATAACCTATGTGTGATCAGACTGGCATTTTCTGTTTGCATAAACTTTCAATCTACTTCTTAATTTTAGATTTGTTAATTGTCTGTGTGTTAACACACATGTGTAAATTCTTGTGGAGTTCTGAGATTCATATCAGGTGTCTTTCGATTTCTACCCATTTTCATTTTTGAGAAAGTTGCTCTTCTTCAGTGAACCTAAAGCTCATGGATAGACTGAATTGGCTAGCTAGCAAGCCACAGAGTCCTCTTCCTCTGCCATTCTACCTCTGAGATTGTGAAGGTGTCTCACTATAACTGGCTTTTTACATTGGCACTTGGGAGCCATAGGAAAGACCTCATGCTTTCCAGACAAGTATTGTTGAGATTGAGCTATTCTCTCATCCTTGTGAAACTCCACCTCTTTCTTTCAAGTGAAATATTATTCTGTGGAATATGTCACCAAAACAGAGATGTGCTGAAAAAAGAAATCGGTGTTGTTGAGACAGTTTAACTGGTAAAGGCTCTTGTTGACAAATCTAACAACCCATGTTTAGTCATCAAGCCATATGGCGGAAGAAAACTGTGACTCCAACTCCTTCAAGTTGTACTCTGACCTCCACAGACAAGCACCCACACAGAATAAATAAATAAAATGAAATATAAAATTTAACAAAAAATTAGGCCACCTCAGATAGAATAATATAAATAAAGCACATAGTGAAAACTTGGGTTACTCAAACAGCTAATAGTGTTTTTGTTATGTAACTATTATGTAATATGAGCAATTATATTCACACATTCACTCAAAACGCACCCTAATTAGAGACGAAATTGGAAGAAGACCACAGAAAACTACAAATGTAGGTAGGCTTAAATACTTACAGCAGCTAAGTTAAAGGTGTGATCTTTTTTCAGTCCTTGAGGCTTTTCTGGGTGTTTCTCATAGTCTGACTGTCCCATCCGTATTAATTTGTTCCTGACTGCTCTTTAGAATGGAGGTGCTAATTAACTCCTTAACACTTCTTTGCACAGTCCAGTGCCTTCTGAGGTGTTTCTTTGAGTTGCTTACCAAAAAGGGTGTGCTTCCCACCATGAGTATGTAATACTTTTGTAATTAGAAACTTGAAATAACATATAACTTTTAAAGGCGTGTAAGCATCCTGCTCCCTTTTTGACTCACAACTAGCACTCCTCAGTGGGCTAATGTGTCAGGTAGATTCCATGTTTTACCCTATGAGATTTTGAGTTGGTTTCCGTTAGGAAAGACCTAAGGATGGATGAATGGATAGATGGATGGATGAATTTTCAAGTAGTGGGACATACTTAGAACCTTAGGACATAAACTGTTCTATTACTGAGCTGCATCAACATCTCTTTTCACTTCTTAGCTTGAGATAGGTTCTGAAGAAGTTACATAAGCTGAACTTGAACACTGTAATCAAGGAAAGCTTTAAACTTGTGCTCTTCCTACATCAACTTCTGGAGTAGTTGAGATCACAGGCTTGTGGTATAAGACCTCTGTGATTGTCACTGGAAATACAGTTACCCAGAATAATAGGATTCTGGTGGAGGGGTCATTTCCACCAGAGCAGTGTTTTCCAGTTGTGTATGTTACTCTGTTGTCTGATAGTCAATGCTTTGTTTGATGACTTCAAAATATGTCTTCCAACTATCTCCACATTGTGATTCTCAAGTAGAATTTTCCCTTTTTATTACATAGGCAAGCAATAACACAAAATTCAACACAAACCATTTATTTTAGTCATATTTATCTTTTTTTTCTCATACATGAAAGAAGTTCCAGGTTTTGACTTGAGATTTTCAGGATTTGTTGTTGTTATTGTTATTTGAAAAAACAGTTTTTTCCTTGATTGCTTTTTATTTTGTGTATTCTACTTTATCCTTATTTTGTCACATCTTCATTATGATTATAAACGTTGTTAATAATACTTTTTTTTGGTTTTTCAAGACAGGGTTTCTCTGTGTAGTTTAATAATACTTTTTAAAATAATTTTACCTTTTAGAGGATTTCATACATGAGAACTGCATCTGCATCCCTTCTGCCTCTCCCTCCAGCTCTTCCCATGTCCTCTCCTCTCTTTCTCAAATTCACTATCTCTTCTTTAATTGTTGTTTTACATATATATATATATATATATATATATATATATATAACCATTTCTCATATATGAATGTGTCTGGAGAGATAATGACATGGGACAGGAAAACCTATGCAGGAGCAAATCACTGACAGAGATGGATTCTCCCTCACTCAGTAGCCATTAGCTACTTGTGGTGCTTTACCTAGGAGTAAGACTATTAGGAACTTCTGGGAAGGTTGGTATGTCAACTGCCACTTTCATTATGCTGGTCTTTTTGAGGCAACCGTACTGTTAGCCATCCTTGGATGCATTTTCCTTGTCATATGTAGAAAATACTATCTAACAGTAGGTGTCCTGGGTCCTCTCTCCTGATATGTACCCTGAGTCTAGTGTAGGTTTGAGTTAGAGTTATGTAAGTTGGGTTTCAGCTCCTTGTAGTCATTTACCCTCTGTAATTTGATCAATTGTGGAATTCTGTAAGTGTCAACCTGTTAAAATAAACAAGAAGAAGCTTCTTTGATCAGGAGTAAGATCTACACTTACCTGTGGCTATAAAGTTAAGTATTTAAAATGCAGTTAGAAATAGTGATAATTTAATAAACTGTAAGCAATAGATTCTCCTCTCCAGTCTATGATCTCTCTAACCATAGATTGTTGGCTTGGTTTAAGGTACCAGGGATGAATTCCCTCCTATTAAATACATTGTAAGTTCAATTATACAGCTGTTGGTGATTTTCAGATAAAGTGTCACCATTGCACTATTTTAGATAGCTTAACAATTGTTGTAGTTCATAGTCTTTACAGCTAGGTAGGAATACTGCATGCTCTTCTTCCTTGGCAGCTTGCTAGAAGCTTCAGATAATGTAAGAGCCATTTCTCAGGGAAGAAACTTCCAACTCAGCTCTATATTGATTCTTCCAAATGTTGTGCCTGAAGTAGGTGATGTCTTCAGCAATATAGTCTTACCTTCAAAATCTGGAAGGCAACCAAGGGCAATGGTGTTATTACTTATTGATTTGGGAGTCTCTCCTAGTCCTTTGAACAACCTTCAAAAGTATGTTTCCCATGTCTATAATTGGGTTATTTGTCAGATAGTGCAAAGCTCTTGAGGGAGCACTTCTTTCAACTGTGAAGTATTTTATTTAAAAATATGTGAGTTCACATTTGTACACACACAACTACACCCATTATTACTTAAATAAATATTTATTGCTCTACCAGAATTTAGCACAAAGATGTTTGCTCATAATTCAATTCAGTGAAATAGCTTAATACATGCTTGCATAAACACACACACACACACACACACACACACACACACACACACACACACCTACAGAGTCATCCGAATCTATCAATGGTTCTCTTATAACACACTTAGATCCCAAAATCTGTTGGTGTTTAAGTCTCCAATAAAATAGTATATTTGCATACAATGAATATAATTTATGCTACATTCTTTGATTACCTATAAATTCCTCATGAAATTCATGTATATGCCAAAGATTTGTAAATAGTTATGCATGTTAATTATTTAAGACATGATGGCAAGATACAGTTTGGAAATATTCAGCAAAGTTATAGTGTGTGTGTGTGTGTGTGTGTGTGTGTGTGTGTGTGTGTGTGTGTAGTACACATGCAGGTGGGTCTATAGAGTGGTGCATTATCATGGAGACCAAAAGAGGACAATAGCTGTCCTACTCATTTATTGACTGCTTTAATTCTTTGAGACAAGATCTCTCACTGAACCTGGAGATAGGCTGATCCACAGCAAGCTCAAGTAATACTATCATCTTCACACCTCACAGCGCTGGCTTTTTACAGAAGCACATGGAGCCACCCAGTTTTTTATGTGAATGCTGTGATCTTTATGCAGTGCACCATATCTCTAGCTACTAGTCACATTTTTAATTAAAAAGTATTTTTACTATTTTATATGTATGAGTATTTTGCCTGCATGTAAGTCCATGTACCACGTATGTGCTTGGTACCTGCAAGAGCCAGAAGAGGATGTCTGTCTTAGTTAGGGTTTCGATTGCTGTGAGGAGACACCATACCATAGGAACTCTTATAAAGGAAAACATTTAATTGAGGTGGCAGCTTACAGTTTCAGAGGTTTAGTCCATCATCCTGATGGCAGGGAGCATTACGGCATGCAGGCAGACATGGTACTGGAGAAGGAGCTGCTACATGTTGATAAGCAGACAACAGAAAGTAAACTTTCTCATTGGGTGTGACTTGAACATATATGAGACCACAGAATCTTCCTCCACAGTGACGTACTTCCTCCAACATGGCCATACCTACTCCAACAAAGCCACACTTCCCAGTAGCTCCACTCCCTATGATCTTATGAGAGCCAATTACATTCAAACTATCACAGTGTCCCATCCTACAGAACTGGAGTTGTGTTTGGTTGTGATCTGCTATGTGGGTTCTGGGAATTGAACTTGGGTCCTCTAGAAGAGCATTCAGTGCTTTTAAGTGTTGAATCATCTCTCTATACCACACGTCACACTTGTTTTAAAAGAAAAAAAAATTCTAATCTTACTTGAATTCCCATATTCTGACCCAAGTTTGTACTGAGGCACTGTGGTGCTTCTGTGTCTAAAAGTTCTTTTTTCATAAATACTGATTTCCACACAGTGATATGAAATCATGTACCAAAGTTTATAGAAACATGATTCTCTCTCTCTCTCTCTCTCTCTCTCTCTCTCTCTCTCTCTCTCTCTCTCTCTCTCTCTCTCTCTCTGTATGTTTGTATGTCTGTGTGATGGTGAGAGGGGTGTTTCTATACCTATGTGTTTCTATGTTTTCTAGGACATATTATTTGGATATTTTAATTATGTCACAAATATCTTACAGACTCTGATCTGTGTTTCAACTGATAAATTTACAATGGGCATCTGTTGATTCCTAGCCCATTATGGGAATCTAAAGGTGAGTTACATTGCTGGGGAGGTAGCTCCATGGATAAATTGATTGCTGTATAAGCATGTAGACATGGGTTCAGGCACTCAGCTCCCATGTGAAAAAACCAGACATGGTGACTCATGACTGAACTTTCAATGCTGGGGTGGAGAGGAGAGAGCCAGAGCCCTAGAGCTCATTGGCCAATCACTGTAGCTGATGTAAACAAAATATGCAGTGACAGACACTGTCGTCAAATAAGTTGAAGAAATGATAGAAGAAAGCTTTCGATTTTTGACCTCTGGAGCACTCATGGGCATGAATACACACACACACACACACACACACACACACACTGAAAAAGTTCCCAAATACAAGTTATTTAATAAAATAGTATTAAATAAACAATATTTGGGCTAAAGACATAATCATTCATCTACTTTGATGGTAATTACAGATATTTAAATAAAAGAAGACTCTAATACTTGGCAACAAGGCAGACAATTAAGAACAAGGTATGACAAGGAAGTTAAAATGATGTGTCACTCTGAAAAATTTAATGTATTACTGGCATACTTTGTCTTTGGAAAAGAGATGTGGGTTAAGCTTGTACATAAGGACCAGCTGATTACTAACAATCTTCTGGGGAAATTTGGGAGCTTCTCTTCCCATGTGAGATAATGTCTTGAAATACTTCTCTGGAGAATTTAAAAACAACAACAACAACAAACAGATTCCAGTGTTCTTGTGTCTGATACACAGTCCTTACTTCACACATTTTCATGCACACATGTACAAAATACTGCCACATTTTTTTTCTTTCCGCAGGGGAACAGCTGCAGAGATATTAATTGTGCTTCCGTTATAAATGAATTGCCAACAGGGACGGAGTGGGCTGGGTATCTCATCAGCATGCCCTTTCTGGTATAAATAATGAGACAGGAACTGAGTAAATTGGAAATTTGTGATAAAAACGAGATGTGATGTTATGAAGTCCCACCAGCTCTTTTTTCTGGATTTATTGATTTTTAAGGCACTCTGCAAAACAGCTAAATCAATGACTGTCTGTCACAAAAAATGTAGTCTAAAAGGGCTATATTACTGGGGTCAACGATGAATTAGCCCGTAGGGTAAACACAAAGGTAGAATACATGTTAAAGAGAAAAGAAAAACTAAATTCACATATGTTATA
>CABHPR010152482.1:27676-87581 GCA_902168415.1 Peromyscus melanophrys | reverse complement strand
AATAGGAAGGGACTTGTAATCTAATCTGTGACCTATTCCTCTAGCACCCTGAATCTTGTTGACCTTTTTAAGTTTACTTTCTTTTGATAATCTTGTTCCTGAGTAGCTACAGGGGCAGATGTTTTAAAAGTATCTCGGAGCCTCGTAAAGACACCTCTGGCTTCTTGATGTATGGCACAATCCCCAAGGATTAATGAAGACCTTCAAGTAGATAAGGATATCTCCCTAAAAGCAGGAGGGGTAGTGTGCTCAGGACTTTCCTGAGGAAGCTTAGAAGCAGTACTCCTGGGAGAAGGCGTAAATGATTCATAAGAAAGTTCCTATCAATCCAATATCCCAAAGTTGTACAAGTATTAAAAGTTCCCAAAACATTCAACATGTGGAGATCAAAACCAAAAGCGGCACAATGGCCATTACGGGACTCATCTTTACCGAATCTTTGTCAAGCAGCTGTGCAGGCTTTATAACTTTTGCCATTCCCATCAGATATAGCTACTGTAGTTCATCTCACAGTTCTTTCTGGTATATGCAAGGAGCATATACTCATCCCTAGTATACAAGATGATTATTTAACATTTCATACGACCTTGGGGGAAAATATCTTTCCTTGGCTTCCTGGACACTCTACTCCCAGTTGTCCCACATACATCATTTGTGATCCTTACATCTTTATTTGGAAAAATTAAACAAAGTTTAACCTGAACCCTTATCTCCTATGCTTCTTGATTTGTTATTTTACATAGTTTATCTATAAGGAATTATCTAAAATAATTTTCTGATTCAGGTTCCTCCATGATTCTAATTTTTAACAGCTCACCTCTTTGATTGATACCAACAGTTGGATTTCTAGTAAAATTATCAATATTATCATTATCTCAATAAATTATTTGATACTGTCACGTCTAATCTCTCCGTCCCATATCACCTCTATCTACAATCTCAACTAAGAGAACAAGGGCTTGTGGCATAGAATCTTCATGAAGCAAACAGATTTGCTAGTAGACTTTCTAGACAGAAAAAAATTATGATATTTTTGTTTGGGTATGTTTATATGGTATACAATTCCTATCTAGAGAAAAAATATTTTATTTTAAAACACTTTTATTGAATACACTAAGTAATGTATCTAAATAGAAATATTGAGTAATTAACTAGTTTTTGTTATCCAGATATGGCAAAATACTGAAGGTGGATCACAAATAAGTATATTGTAGCAATTTAATTGGATAAGGAAATGACTAAGACTGAGAGTGGAAATATTATCCATCATAGACCACAGCAGCAACAGAATATTATTATTTTTTTCCTTAGCATATAGCTTAACAGCACAACATATAATCAAACCTACTTAAGTTCTCCATCAGTTCCTTGAGGCACAGCAAGTACATATATCTAATTAGTGAAATTTGCTACTGGAGCAACTATATTTTGTTCTTCATTATTTTCTTGTTCCAGCAAAAACTGTCTCAAGAGTCAAATTATGTATAATAAGACCAATTGATACAGAGGTCTGGAAGCTTCAGAGTAGTCATAAAGGGGGATAGTTGGCTTATGACTTAGCCTGGAGCTCTTACTTCATCCATTTCTATTCCTTGTTTCCCACTGCAAGTCATGGTATACAGTACTTTTGAGACAGAGATCAAAACAAAACAATGAGCCAGTGTATATTTATAAAAAGAGTAACCCTACTGGGTCTTTACATTGCTTACTGAATTCTAATTATTTTATAAGTGTTCTTATAACTGTATGTTAATTAATTAAGCATAAAAATAATGAGCTTCAATATGATATTTTATATATATACATAATTTGTTTTGATCATATTCACCCACCCTTATTATTCTCTTTGGTCCTCCTCCTATTGTTCATTCCCTTCTCTTCATAACTAGTTCCTTCCTACTCTCATACCTCATTATTGTCTGTTTTGATGACACTGAGTTTCATTGGTTGTTACTAAAATGTAGGTGAATTTTTTTTTAAATACAAGCAGGTGCATAATAAGTGGCTTATTTCCCTGACTCACTAACTATGATCCACTCATTAGTCTTCTGGGAGGAGCAGGTGTTGACAGGCCCAGAGTTATAGAGATCTCGCACAGATAACCAGAGATGCTGTGAGTTCAAGAGGGCAATAACTATGTTATCATGTTATTCTTAGAAGTCAGTGTTCTACACCACTTTGTAACCCTTTTCCTGGAGCTCTTATACTCTTTCCACCATTAATTCAGTAATGTTCTCTGAGCCCTGGAGGGATGTTATAGATGTCCAATTTATAGCTAGGCATTGAACAGTAATTTTTTTCTTTTACTAACTATGAGTCCCTGAAGTTCCCATTGACCGTTGCAAAAAGAAGCTTCTCTGATTAAAAAATGCATTTTATCCTCTTCTGAGATGATATAGAGCTTGAACAAAATTCCTAAGAATGAAAACATTTTCTTATGTCTCTTCACAGGTAGATGGAGATGAGGGTTTTTCAGTTTTTCAAAACTTTGGTCATGCTTCCTCTGGACTTTTCCTGATACATTCTTTTGTTAATAGTTTCCACCTTGTTCTCTAACCACGGGTGTTTCAAAGCCAAAATGAAACCCAGATCCCCAAAACTACCTCAGTTGTTCTCATCAATACCTTTCTTTGCATTAAGCTTCTATCAATAGTGATTTCTCATGGTAGGATCGGCAGTGAGACAGTAACTGGTTTTGTTCTGTTCTGTTTCACAAAATTTGTAGCTTATTACACGTAGTTTATTACTAAGCAATTACTTTTCTACACCTAAAATGACTCATGTACTGTGCTCATTTGAAATGACTGCTGGTTGAAGTGTGTGTGTGTGTGTGTGTGTGTGTGTGTGTGTGTGTGTGTGTGTGTGGTGGGGGTGGATTTATCAACACAGAATTTCGTATATATGAATATCTAATAGCATGTTTTATGGTTTTGTTTTGTTTTGTTTTGCGAGACACGGTTTCACTGTGTAGCTCTCAAGCCTGTCCTAGAACTAGCACTGTGGACCAATCTGGCCTTGAACTCATAGAGATCCACATGCCTCTGCCTCCCAAGTGCTAGGATTAAAGGTGAGTACCACCACCTCCCAGCTAATGTTTTATGTTTTTTAAAAACATCTTTATCACATTTATCATTACCATGTACCTGTGGAGGTTAGAGGACAACATTTGAGAGTTGGTTTACTACCTCTACCTTGTGGGTCCCAGGAATCAAATTTCAGTTTGTCAGGCTCAGCAACAGGCACCTTTACCCACTGAGCTACCTTGCCGATCATATTGTGTATTTCTTTTTAAGCTCTGAAGCACACACATATTCTAATTATTTAAGAAAATACCTGCATGTATTTGAAATGTTTGATCATGTGGTGAAAAGATTTCATTTAATAAATATCCAGCTGTAGCTATTAAAATTAACACATCTTTCTGTGGGATTAAATGGTCTGCTCCAAAAGACTGCAATAGGATGGAGTGCAGTGTCAGCAAATTTTAGAATTATAGAATTATTGGGCATTTTTTTGATTTGATGAATGAATATGAGTGTGACCAAAAAACATAGCTTCTCTCTTTCTAAATTTGTGAATATTATGTAATTATTATTGTAATTATGAGTTCACACTTATGGATGTTTACTGGATGTCAGATTTTTAAGATTTTTTTATTTTCCTGATAACTCAATAAGATAGGTATTTTACAAATGAGGAAATCAGACCCATATAAGATTTAAATGCTTCATAAATAATCTGGCCTATCCCTAAAAGCATGCTTTAAAAAATTGTCCACTAACACAGTAGATATAACAACAGAATCTCATAAAATACAGAGACTATAGAGTTAATAATATTCAGGTGAAAATCAATTATCTTGAACTCCCCTTCAGTAAGAATAACCAACATTCATAGCCCCTCTAGCAGTGAACTACAATTTCAAGGATGCTCTTTTTTTTTTTTTTTTTTAAATCCTGTGCTTTGATTCTGAATCACCTTTCTTCCCTGGCAGATTTGTTCTGTTGTTCTATTGTCAAACGTGTGCCTGCTTTGCTATCCATGTATGCGATCTCGTTTCCCTCTTTGCTGGATTTCAGGTGCATGTCAGCTATATTCCTTACTTCTCTTCTGAATGTGTACTGTTTTCACTCCATAAAGCTGTTTGCGAGAGCATGGAACTTACCTTGTCCTTTCCCATAACAAGGCATCCACCCATTCACAAACCCAACATACAGCACTAACTTCCTTCTATAAACGCTAGTCCAAGAAGTTGTGAGAACAACAGTGCTTTATGATAAAATCCTGACACCAAAGAAGCTACAGTATGTATTTTGACTTTCAAATGTTTCTTAATTCTGCTTCTAACAAATTATCCTGTGTTTAATCAATAAAACATATTAGTTTATTACATCACAGTTCTGTAGATGAAAGTTTGGCACAGGTCTCATTGGCCTATTTTCAGGGTGTAAGCAGGGCTGTATTTCTCTTCAGAGGTAGGAAGTTACTCATACTCCTTGGTTTGTGATTATTCCCCTTCTTCTTCCTGTTTTTTTCAAACCTTACATCTGTGTTTTACTTCCGTGGTTACATCATCCTAAAAACTCCTTCTTTATAATCTCTTTTCCACATTAAAAGTACTGTTTAATCATGTTAACATCACCTAGATACTGCAAAAGAATTACCCATAGTAACTCATGATTCACCAATTAAATATCAGACGTAACTTTAATTACATTATCTCATGTAAGATAGCACACATAAATAACAGGGATTGAGTCTCTAACACCTTTGAGAAGTCATTATTCTGCTTATCAAAGAAATTATTTCCATATGGGCTGGCTCATGGGAGCCATTAATGATGCTTAGTTTATCTCTGGTTAAGGTCCCCATGAATATTATGGGACTAGATGACAAGATTAGAATAGGCATCAGCTGAGAGAAAGGAGTACATAAGAGTATAGCAAGAAATCCATGGGAGTCTGCTTAAAGGGTAAAAGGAATTTATTAGAAAAGAAAACTCACTAGACAGAATAGGAGAATCGCCGCAGGGTCCTAGAAGGCTGATGTACTGTCCCACGCTGTTCTGCCGCCTGAGGCAGTCCATACCATCCAAGCCTGTGAGGGAAAGAAGAGAGGGCATTCTATGTGCCTCTCCAGTCTTAAGCGTAGCCCTGAGGCTATGCCCCAGGGGCTGGCACTTAAAGGTCATAGGTAGAACAGTTATCTACTACATCTCTAGGGGTTGGTACTTCAAGGTCACAGGTAGAACAGATATCCACTACATAAGAGGTGGTGTTTGATACTCCAGTTGTACAGAACAGTTTACAGGAGAGAGAAAACCATTAGTTCCACAGAGACCTCAGGACTGGTGTGGGACTTTGACAGCTTTGTTGAGACATACGGAGTCAGTGTATGAAACTTACAAGGTATGAGAGCCTCTGACAGTTCTAAATGATTTAGACTGGTGCATAAATCTGGTTCATAAAATTCTAAAATGTTCAAGAAAGAATAAGAAATAAAAAATAGAAAGAAATTGTAGCCCATCTATGTCATTCAAAAACAAATAGGGCAAAATTTATGGTTGAGCTGGAGTAATTGGGGGGAAATTTCTTAGGAATCAAAAGCTGTGCTTGTAAGCTTCTGTAAGGCTTTCAAAGTTTGGACAACAGTTCAGTGATGGTCTAAATAATGGAGCAGTGCTGGGGATGCTGATTCTTCTTGGCCTGAGTTAGACAACTACCCCCCGTGTAACTTGCTTACCTTCCTCTCTTTACAAGAAAGTATGCTGGAAGAGACAAGCATTCTTACGACCAAGACCCTTTCAGTATCAGGAGTGATCAATGGAACATTTACATTTTTTTTCTCTTTTCCAACCAACCTCCAAGTGTCATGAAAAGAGAGACCTTATGGTGTATTCACTAATGTATCTTCCAGTCCTCAATGGAAGTTCCAGATAAATAAATAAATAAATAAATAAATAAATAAATAAATAAATAAATTTATGATTGATAGACTAAAAGGATGAATATATACAAATAAAGGTATATATACATACAACTTTCTAACAGAAATAATATAAAACCCATGGAAATAATTATCATTAAGGAGTGATCATCTAGGAATAGGGGACAGAATGCTTGGGCAGTTGGAAAAGCTAGATGCTCATTTCATAGTATTTGGGTTTTTAATCAACTTGAAATATCGTTTTATTTTCACCCAAATAAGAGTTTCAGAATAACAATATGGGTCATTTTTCTTTTATTTTTTGTATACTACTCTATTTTAAAATTATGATATCGTTTAGCTAAAAAAAAAAAGCCAGGAAAAAGATCTGTCTCACTCTACTGCATTCAAAATGAATATAACTGGAAATCTCCAGAAAGAATGGGATTATTTTTATAGGTCAATCATTTATGAACGATTTGGAAAGACTACTATTATAGTAGGACATGATTGGTAAGGGCAGAATTCTTAATGGTAAGTAAAACAGTCACACGATTTATCCTTCCACTCTCAAAGAAGACAGCACTGCTGTTTGGGGTGCAGTTATCCAAAAAACACATCCAGACTAAATTTACCCCAGGTTTCATGAAAAAAAATTATAGACAGAAACCATAGGAAAAGACTCATACCCAATGTGCTCTAATGCAGCTAGGTGTCTGCTAATAAAGATACAGTTTAAGTGCAGATTATGGAGTTAAAAATGTCTCTCAGAGGCACCCCCCCAAAAAAATGAAGACCTTCTACCAAGCTTATCCAGATAAGACCTCCTTCTCCTTCCTGCTCAGGGTAGAAGCAGGTATTTCTCCTCAAAGCCTTAAAGTGGGAATGAATAACCCCATCAATCTGTTCCATGATGGTTCTTGCCTCATAGAAGTTCAGAAGCTGAGTATAAATGAAGCTGTCCCAGCTCTCAGATTATGAGGACTTCACCTGCGAGGGAGAAGACTTATTCAAGTCTTTCCTGAGTTATCAAATCCTTCCTTCCTTCCTTCTTTCCTTCCTTCCTTCCTTCCTTCCTTCCTTCCTTCCTTCCTTCCTTCCTTCCTTTCTTCCTTCCTTCCATCCTTCCTTCCTTCCTTCCTTCCTTCCTTCCTTCCTTCCTTCCTTCCTTCTTTCTTTCCTTCCATTCTGGTATTCCTCGAAACTTGATTTTTTATTATTAATTTTGTAATCATTCATGATAATAAGTTTCATTATTATATTTTCTTTATTGTTGTCTATTTTTGAGATTGTATCTTTTTTATTTTTTAAAGCTAAGTAACAAGAAAGATTCCAGGGAGGACACATGAATCTCACTGTAAAAGGGAAATAGAACTGATATTGTGTCTTAATTATGTTTCTCCATTCACTCTCCACCCTCTAAAACCTTTCAGTACCCTTCCCCACTTGCTGCTTTCAAATTTATGACCTCGTTTTGTCTCAGTTGTTATTGAATACACAAATGATATATGTGTATACATATATATTCAAATTATAGCCTGTTTAGTCCATAAAATGTTACTTGTATGTGTTTTTCAGGACTGACCATTTGGCAAGGGGCAACCAGTTGGTGGTGTATACTGTAGCCCAGGTTTAGTTTAGAAGTAACTTATAAACCAGGCTGAGCTAGCACTGAAAGCAACACTCTTTCTAACCCTCCTAAATTCTGAGACTGCAAGCATAAGCCACCCCATCCAGCTTGTTTTTGAGAATTTGAAACTACAAATTTTAAATACTTTGTAGCATCTAAAGAAATTTGTTTTCTAGCTGACTATATGTATAGCGAGAAAGACAGCAGGAGTATAGGAAAGGGGTTGCAGAAAGGAAGGGTAAGGGGAAAATTATATCATAATGTTTTAATTTAAAAAATAGAAAAATTAAAAGGAACAAAAGAAATTTTATAAAGCATTTGTTTACTTGTATCTTTTTGAGGGTTTATTTGTTTTGTCCAGTTTGGTTTGTTTTTATATTATTATTATTATTATTATTATTATTATTACATTATTATTATTATTATTAAAAGCAGCAACATTATTTTAGATGCCTATTTGCATTCTAATAAAAGTATAAGAGTATGGATTTTGGTCAGTGGGAAAGTGGGAATGATCTGGGAGATGTTGGGGTTGGGGAAACCATAATCAAAATATACTGCATTGGGGAATAAAATCTATTTTAAATAAAGGAAACTCAATAATGAAACACTCAGGGCTGGGGCATGCTAGGTTAGAGTACTCACCTGGCATGGATCTGGAGTCAGCCTCAAAGTCACAAAATGAGAGTAACCTCTCTCTCTCTCTCTCTCTCTCTCTCTCTCTCTCTCTCTCTCTCTCACACACACACACACACACACACACCACATGGCATTGTTTCTTAAAACATCACTCATGTGTACAATGTATTTTGATCATCTTTTTCTCCACTTTGACACTCCAGCTCCTTCTGTATCACCAATGTTCCCACCTCGATTTCATGTCATACATACGTACACAAACATATCCACACACACACATATACATTTTTCCAACTGGGGCCAAAATTAGTGCTATCCAAATGTGCACAGACATGACGTCAATCAGTGGTGCAGGTTCAACCCATCAGAGGCCACACCATAGAGAAAATGAGCCCCCCTCCCGGAGACACCATCAACTGACAATTGTTCCTCAGCTCGGGGTGGTGTTCTAACCTATCCTTCCTAGAATGTTACGTTTGATCTGTGCCAGCAACCACAGCTTCTGTGACTGCATGTGTGTGCCACAGCCCTGTCATGTCTAGAAAACAATTTTGCAACAGTCCTCCCTGACTTCTGACTCTGCAAGCTTTCTGCTGTCTTCTGTGACAGTCCCTGAGCCTTGTGTGAAGGACTGTGATACAGATGTACCATTTAGAGGTGGACATTCCACAGACACTGAATTCTCTGGTCACTGGCAAATTATGAGTCTTGATGTTAACTGTACTCAGTGGCAAAAATAAGCTTCCCCCATGGGCTGGAGGGCTAGTCTAATGTACAGGTACAGAGACATGTATTTAAAAGGCAGTTTCATACTGTGTCATTTTAGTAAAATGATTGCTCAGAAAATTATCTCAGTGGTTTCAAAAAGTTCAAGTATTCAAATAAGCTGTCCATATAATCGAGGTAGAAAAAGTGTTATAGGCATGGCAATTCTAAGTGAGCAGGATTTCTTGGGGAAAGCTGGTTGGGAGCAGGAGCAGTATAATAATGTGGTTCACTTGTACAAGATGTCATGGTTTTTAAAAAATCTTGTGACTACTGGCCACATTTACTCAAGAGGATAGGTTTCTATAGCCTCGAAAAGCCTTTTCTTTTCTTTTTATTGGGTGTTAACAGCGAAGATGAATGTGCATCTATCCTTGCCAACTGAAATGGTTATCTTTTTTGGTTTATCTCCAGAAGATTAACTACAGTTCCAGAAAATTAATCACTTTGTACAATCCAAAAATCTACACATTACCTAGAATGCTTGATCAGCACAATTTATTTTCATGATTAATTGGTAGTAGGCCAAAATAAAGTTCTTTAATGCAAATTTCTGTATGTTGGTTTATTTAAAATCAAGCACTTAATCTGGCGTGTGCCACAGGAATCAGATTTACAGCCATATCATTTTATTTTTTTAAAGAAGCAGATATCTTTCAGTAAAAACTAGTGTGTAATCTATGAAAGTCTGTACTTATCCTTATAACTTATGAATTCCTCACCATCTGTCCATCCCTTCATGATTCACATCAGCTCTGTACAATGCTGATTCCAAGACTAGTCAAGTATGGTTATGAGAAAAGACTAGAGGGTTTCAGGAGGAAACAAAGGTTTACTGAAGAAATGGTCATAAATAAGCTGATGATTTATGAGACAAAATAAAAATAAATCAGAATAGGGACGCATTATGTGTAAACTTTTTTCTATTGTCTTCGTGTTGCACAATAGACTGATGTACAAATGAGGACTCTTGCTCCTGAAAGAGCTGTCTTGCATGAAATCTCTTCACACCTATGATGACTCTTCCTTTGTCAAAATTACATCATCATGGTTTGGAGAAACCATTCCTAATAAACAATCCTCACCCAAACACAAACGGTGCTAAAGCCCTTCTTTCTCTCATTTTCAAATGATTATATTTGTCTCATCTGACTGAAAGACAAACACAAATATCTTTAAATATTAAGTCTAATGTCACTCCCTTAGATGACTATGCAGTGTTCGTAATAAGATTATGGACTTCATGCCTTTACAATGCCAACTGCCAATGGACCAGAAATGACACTTATTTGATGTAAGAATTGCTGAAATTTTACTCTTAGATTTCTACACTCACTTTAAGCAATTTCCCATTTAAAAAGCCTTTCTAGAATCATGATATGCAGAGCTGCAGCTTTCCATCCCACAAGGAAGTACAAATTATTCAGTGTTTAGCAGTGAGTAAGAGCAATGCATCAGCATACTTCCAACTGAGTATCTCTCTGGAAAACTATCCCTGTGGATTGTAAATAATAGCATCAACCAATCACTGCTTAAACAAACAAAAGCGAATTAGTTCAGTAATTGGGATTTCCTCCCAGAGTGACCAAGAAAACAGTGTGCCTGTAATTGTAAAAGTTAAAAACAATTTGAAAGTTCACAAACTGTCCCGTGTCCTTTTTAAGAGGCAACATTTTGCTGTCTCTCAGTGACCCATTCTGTGCATCTAGACCTATTTTTTCCCAATGTGTCTTAGTTTATTAAAATAAATGTTGTCTTTTCTTGGTGTGAGCAAAAATAAACGGTGGTTCATATTGTGCGTGGGTTCTTGCTCATGACAGTCCAGACTGCTAACAGATTGTTAATATGTTAACAGCTCTATTATAAGATCCTCAAAGATGCCATTTGTGAAGTTGAATCCTCCATGTTAAGAATCACTGCTCAGCAATGCTGGGATAGGTACTGAGAAGCCCATATGGTTTCTACGTACAGGTGTCTACACAGGTGCAAGAGATGCAGCTGTCTGGGCATGCTCCACTCACTTCTGCAAGGTGGGCTGCTTATCCAGGTGTGGTCACTCTGGGAAGCAAAATGTTAGCTGAAAAGATACAGTAACGACTCTCCCTTCTGACTCACGTCTATATATATTAAAATGGAAGGTACTTTAAATAAAGACATTTCTGGAAATGAGGAATCTTAAGAAAAATGAACAATGGCTGGACTGAAGGAAATGATATATATTTTGGTTCCTCCTTCTAAAGATATTGATGAAAGCTTTTAACCTGACGTGACTCACAAATCCTCAAGATGTTGTGTTATTCAAAATTCCTATGCATTATTCATGGAGAACCTGCTAAATGATGCATAAATATACTCCTTCCTTTATGAACTGAATTCTGCTGCTCCATTGACATTATTAAGGAGATTCTAGTCTTATCTAGGCACATGGGTGGTACCTATCAAGAGTACCTATCCCATATTCAGGAACCTGCCAGCAGATCAGGATGAACATCATCTGTCCTATTTCCCAAAGATACTTGTTATTACAAGGAAAATAGTCTATTGCAGGTTGTCATGGTTGCCACCCTCAATCTTTAGAGATGTAGTGTCAGCAAGGTTCAGGCACCCTTTTATGGGAACCCAGATAGATTCCACACAAACAAATCTTACTGAGTACATACGTGCCAGCCACTGTGGAAAATATTTCATATACACAAATTTGGAACAAGATTGAATTTTAATTTTATTGTACATTATTGAGTACACTTCACAGCACAAAGGAAAAAATTAGTATCTTTTGAGATATCACTAGCTTCCATTTATATATGCATATTTCTTATTATTAACTACATATATTTAGCTTGCTAAGGCAATTCTTTTTATGTAAAGAGTATATCATGACCCAAATTGGACTCACAAGCACCCTTGACCAACATGGATTCCTTGATTTATCCCCGATGTTCCCGGTAAGTGATTCTTATCCCATTTGTGAGGGCTGTTCTTGTTTGTTTTTGAGATAAGGTCTCACTATGTAGCCCTGGTTGGCTTGGACCTTGCTATGTAGACCAGGCTGACCTTGAACTCAGAGATATTCCTGCCTCTGCCTCATGAGTGCTGGAATTAAAGGCATGTGCTTCCAAGTCTGTAACACCCATTTCAAAATAAAATAAAAATAAAAGCTATATATTTAAAAGTTCCAATATGACATTATGAGACAAGAAACCTCCAAAGATGTCATTGATTTTGCTTTCTGTTGGCCATCTACCCTTAAGAGTAGTTTATATCACCAGTGAGACTCCCTTGGAGAAAACTAAATTTTCCTTTGTAAATAGTTATAAATTGGAGATAGATTCTGGATAGGTGATGGGGGTGTCCAAATTTTTTCAGCTCTAGGATCCCATCTGATACAGACCTATGGGACCCTTGATACAGACCTATGGGACCTTGATGCATGATGGCTCGGTTCCTGTGAATTCATATGTGCATCAATCCTGTCCTTGTTTCCTTGGTGTCCTTCATCTTCTCTGTCTCTTAGACTCTTTCTGCCTCATCTTCAGCAGGGTTCTCTGCGTCCTGAGGGGAGGGATTTGATGGATACATCACATTTAGGACTGACTGTTCAAAGGGTCTCTCAGTCTCTGACATTATCTAGCTGTGGATCTCTTTATTTGTTCTCATCTGATGCAGGAGGAAGTTTCTCTGATGATGACTGAGCAAGGAACTGATTTATGAGCATAGCAAAATGTCATTAGAAATCATTTTACTGCTGCATTCTTTAAGTAGAAAGCAGTATTTGGTTTTACCCTCAGTCTCTGGGCTATCTAATATCAGGTTCTTGGTCACCCAGTCTGCCTCAGATACGGGTTCCTTCTCATGGAGTGGGTCTTAAGTAAAATAAGATAGTTATTTGTTATTCCCACAATCTTTGTGCCACCATTGACTAGCATATATTGTAGGCAGGACAGCATTGTAGATTCAGGGTTTTGTGGTTGGGTTGGTGTTTTCATTTCTCCATAGGGGGCTTGCTGAGTATCTTCCTATACCAAAGAAGCTAGCACTAAACTTCACTAAAGGTGAAGGTTCTATGCAGGCACCAGCTTGACTTCTCCATTTTAATGAGTTTGAAGCTGTTGTTTTCAGCAATAAAGCTTTGCCATCAGGTTGTGGAGAGCAGCCTATTGTCTTGTCAACAACCATGGTTAAGATTTCCATGAGACCCCTTTAAATAACAACTCAGTTCATTCCAGTATGTATTTCTGGCTTCTTCATAAAAAAAAATTAGGTGTTCATAGTTGTACAAATTTATATCTGGGTCTTCAATTCGAGTCCATTGATCAATATGTCTATTTTCAATGCCAATAACATGCATTTTTATTACCACAACTTTGTAGTATAACTTGAAATCGGAGATGGCAATACCTCCAGCTATGCTTTTATTGTTCAGAATTGTTTTAACTATCTTGGTTTCTTTTATGTTTCCATATGAACCTGAAAATTGTCCTTTCAAGATCTGTGAAGAATTATGTTGAAATGTTAATGAGGATTTCATTGAATTTGTGCTTTGCTTTTGGTAGGATGGTCATGATTAGTACATTAATCCTACTGATCCATGAGCCTGGGAGATCTTTCCATTATCTGATATCTTCTTCAATTTCTTTAATGACTTGAGGTTTTTATCATACAAGTTTTCCACTTGCTTGGTTAGAGATACCTCAATATTTGTATATCATTTGATGTTATTGTAAAAACCCTTGTTTCACTAATTTTTTCAGTCTATTTGTTACTTGCATATCTCCTGATTTTTGTGAGTTAATTTTGTATCCAACTACATTTTCAAAGTTTTTTTTTTTTTTTTTTTTTTTTAATCAGCTGTAGTAGTTTCCCAGTGGGATTTTTTGGGTCAAATGTGTATATTGTCATATCATCTACAAATATAGATACTTTGACTTCTTCCTTTCCAAATCATATACCTTTGATTTCCTTCAGTTGACTTATTACTCTAGCAATATATTGTAATATGTTCAATTATATAGTGATAATACAAGAAATATATTGAATATGTAGTGAGATGTTGGGCAATCTTGACTTATTCCTCATTTGAGTGGAATTACTTTGAGTTTCTCTCCATTTAGGTTGATATTGGCTATGGGTTTGTTGTAAACTGCCTTCATTTTGTTGACATATGTTCCTGTATCCCTTATCTCCCCATACCTTTTATCATGAAGGGATTTTGGAGTGTGTCAAAGGCCATTTCTGCATCTAATAAGATGATCATGTGGATTTTTTCTTTCAATTTGTTTATGTGGTGAATTACATTTATCAATTTATGTATGTTGAACTATCTCTGCATCTCTGGCATGGGATTTTAAAGTATATCCTTATGATTCTCTGGATTTCCTTTTTTAATCTATAATTGTTAATTTAGATATCTTTCTCTGTCTTTTAGTTAATACTGATAAAGGTTTATCAACCTTATTGATTTTCTCAAAGAAACTCTGTTTCTTTGATTATTTATGTTTTTTTTTTTCTGTTTGTTTGATTTCATTTTGTTGATTTCAGCCCTGAGTTCATGATTTCTTGCTGTCTACACCTTTTGGGTGTGATTTCTTCTTGTTTTTTTAGACCATTCAAGTGTGTGATAAGATACTAGTATGAGATACCACCATTTTTTACATAGGAATTCAGTGCTCTGAACTTGCCTCTGAGAACCACTTTTTTGTGTTCCACAAGTTTGAAAGTTTTGTGTATTCATTTCCATCAATTATAGAAAGTTGTTTATTTCTTAATTTTTGTCTTGATCCATTTTTCATTCTGTAGTCAGTTGTGCAGTTTCATTTAGTTTGCACTTTCTGTTGTTTTTGTTGTTGTTGATATCCAGCTTTAATATGTGGTGGTCAGATAGAATATAGGATTTTATTTCAATTTTCTTGTATCTGTTTCCTTGCTTTGTCTGAGTATGCAGTCAGTTTTGCAGAATATTCTATAAGGTGCTGAGAATAAGGATTATTCTTTTGTGTGTAGGTGAAATGTTCTGCAAATGTTTGTTAGGTCCATTTGATATTTGGGATATGTTTCTTGGATGTAACAGAAGGCTGGATCCCATTTTTGCATCCATTCTCTTACTCTTTGTCTATTTATTGGAAAATTGAGACCAATGATACTGAGAAATATCAATGAGCAGTGTTTATTGATTCTTGTTATTTTGTTGTTGTTGTTGTTGTTGTTGCCTGGTAGTGGTATGTGGGAGGGGTGTGGGTGTATTTCCCCTTTTTTGATTTTCTGGTCTGATATTATTTATCTCCAGTGTTTTCCTGGATGTGATTAAATTCTTTAGGTTGGAAGTGTTCTGCTAGCACCTTCTGTAGATAGATATTGTTTAAATTTGGTTTTATCTAGGAATATCTTATTTTTGCATCTATTATGAATGAAACTTTTGCTGGATATAATAGTTTGGTCTGGCATCTATGGTCTTTTAGATGTGTAGAGCAATCTGTGCAGGCCAAAGTCATGTGTTATTCTGATAGGTCTGCCTTATATGTTGCTTGGTCTTTTCCTTTGTAGCTTTTAATATTCTCCCTTTCTTTTGCATATTTATTGTTTTGAAGATTATATATGGAGAAGACTTCTTTTCTGGTGCAGTCTACTAGGTGTTCTGTGTGCTTCTTGTAGTTTGATAGGCAACCACTTTCTTAGGGTAAGGAAATCTTCTATGATTTGTTGGAAGTATTTTTTTATGACTTTTTATGTGGTATTCTTCTCCTTTCTCTATTCCTCTTATTCTTAGATTTGATCTTTTCATAGTATCATTGATTTCCTGGATCTTTTGTGTTAGGAGTATTATTTTAGATTTAACAATTTATTTGTCCAAGGTATCAATTTCTTCTACCATGCCTTCAATGCCTGAGATTCTCTCTTCCATCTCTTATATTCTGTTTGTGAGACTTGCTTCTGAGGTTCATGCTTGAATTCCTAAATCTTTTGTTTCCAGATTTCTCTTAGCTTAGGTTTTCTTGTGGTGGTATTGTGTTCCCCAAAATATTGTGCACCCTAATAAATTTATCTGGGGTCAGAGAACAGACAGCCATTAGATACAAAGGCTAGAAAATGGTGGCACTCACACCTTTAATCCTGGCATTCCAGAGACAGAAATCCCTCTGGATCTCTGTGAGTTCAAGGCCACATTGGAAACAGGCAGGCATGGTGACACACCTTTAATCCCAGAAAGTGAGCCTTTAATCCCAGGGAGTGATGGCAAAACCAGAAAGATATATAAGGCGTGGAGACCAGAAACTAGAAGCATTTTGCCTGGTTAAGCATTTGGCTGGTTAAGCATTTGGCTGGTTAAGCTTTTAGATGGTTAAGTTCAGGCTTTCAAGCAGCAGTTTAGCTGAGAGCCATTGGGATGAGGACACAGAAGCATCCAGTCTGAGGAAACAAGACCACCTGAGGAATTGGCCAGGTGAGGAAGCTGTGGCTTGTTCTGTCTCTCTGACCATCCAGCATTTCACCCCAATACCTGGCTCAGGTTTGTTTTTATTAATAAGAACTTTTAAGGACTCATGCTACATTTTCTTATTGATTCAATTTCCACTTTCAGGTATTGGTGATTTTGTTCATTTCCTTCTACTGTTTGTTTGTGATTCCATAGATTAAGGGATTTATTAATTTTCACTTAAGAGCTTCTATCTTATCATAAAGTCCATTTTAAAGTCTTTGTCTTATGTTTCAGTTATGTTGCAATTCTTAGTGCCTACTTTGCTAGGGTTGCTGATCTTTAGTAGAGACAGATTGTCTTGGCAGCTGATGTTCTACAGAGCTGGGAATGGGACTGGGGAATGGATTTGGAAGAGAGGAGAGAGAGGTGAAGATCCCCAGTTATCCTACCAATTTCTCTGGCCAGATTGGCCTGTGGGTTCCCAGGAAATCCCTGATGGTGTTCAGGGTCAGGATATTGAGATGAGTTGCCATTTATATTATATTTGTTTTTATTTATTTATAAAACAGACATTTAAGATAATAAAGGAACTTCTTTTGGGAGTCCACACATGTCTAAGAACCCTGCCATGCACTCATTGATATTACTGGACAGATTTTATGTTTTCATAAAACAGGTAGATCTTCAGTTTACCAAGGAATTTATTTTAATTATTTTCGTTGTGCTTTAATTTGGAGGCAAATTATCTAAAATATATTCAGCCATCACTTCAGGTTGCCATCCTAGAAAGTTTTTCAGTAATTCCAATGAAGCCTAAATGCTCATTCATGTTGCTATTGATTGTGCCTAAGCCATGAGTCTGATTCCAAATTCCTAGAGCGGGTTTGGTACTATCTGAACAAAATGCATCAAATAGCTCTTAAAAGTAACTCAAGAAGTTACTATTTGAAGAAAACTGGAAAAATGCTCAACTATCTAAAACAATATGTGTCCCCAGTGCCATTGCTAAATAAATAATTACTATGTTGAAGCTTTGGTAACATGCCAAATACATAAAACTCAAAGTACAGCTGAGGCCTACAGACCACAATGTAACTACTGACAATTGTCCTGAACTGCTCCCATTACAAACTGAACCAGTTCTGGTATCAGATTTATTGATTCTGGTATATTCCCCAGAATTTAGATCACAACAGTTCTGCAGGTGAAAGTAGTTCATTTTTTCCTTCATAGATGTTATCTGTTAATGTTATTATTTTTGTTACTGAAAATTTATGTTTAAGTATGCATATCATGTACTTTTGATGGATATCCTACCAGGAACCTACTTGTTTTGAGGTTGTATTACAAAGAACATGAAGCTCTCACAGGGGAAGAATTCTTAGACAAATGTATTTTTAATATAATTTTATAACTTTTGTATGAATATATTATAGTAAGAGCATGTCTATTCCCTCTTGCTCTCACCAACTCCTCTATAAAAAAACCACAAAATCTTCCCTACACTCCTCTTCATACCTCTCACACCTTCATGTACTCTTGTCATCTTTTAAAAAGATTTTTATTATTGGACATGTAAAATCTGAATGTTTGGAATCATATCTCTGAAATACAATAAAGAAAACCTAAGAAAGACAGGAGGGAAAGGGATTCAAAGATAGTTTTATTGTAGTCATCAAAAATGCATGCCAATTCTCACTCCTTTTGACCATTTTGCAGTCACCTTTATGAAACTTTCTAAGTCTGCATATCAGGTCTAGATACAGAAATTTTATGTGTCAACTTAAATGGGGCCACAGCACATAATTTGACTCCTTTATACACTATGCTTGGAGTCAGCTAACTAGCCTCTCACCATGACTTCTAATAAAAAATTCTCATTACACCACAGCGTGCTTGGAAGCACTCACACTGCTTTACATAAAATATCTTTAAAAGCAATGAAGAAAACATCCAGGGTTTCCCACGAGAGTCATGTTGATTATGGCATTATCACTTTCAAGATGAGGAGAACAGTGAGGGGTTAAATGACCATGGTAGGTCACAAGTGTCCTCTGTCTGAAGGCAAGTGATAGTTTTGTGTCGAAGATTGGAGAATTTGAATCAGCATTAACTGTGCAGTCAAAGTTGGTCAGGCAATGCACCCTTGGTCTGTGGAATGCTATTAAAATTGTGGCTATTCTCATATATTATGTGTCGTTGTTTGGCTCTTGTGTGAGGAATTAATTAATCATCACACTGATGCTTAAGTCATCAGATTTTTTTTTTGTATCTAGTTTTACATACTAGTCTGCCATTTTATTTAAAGATTCCCCCCTTCCCAAGCCTCAGACGTTGTTACTTTGTTATATCACATAAAGGATATTCTATATGTCCCAGGTTTCAGTAACTCAGTGTATCAGAAAATATACAAATATCTAGCTGATTCAGATAAATTCTTCTTGCTCATAAGTTATGTGTCTTTCCTGATCTTCCTTTTGAATGTGAAAAGTGTCAAGAACAGGATCTGCTGTGTGAATCACTTCATAGGTTAATGAGGAGAGTGCTCTTGATGATGAAAGTGAATCATTATTAAGTTTAGGCCCAGATAACAGTTCTTTAGTATAGATTATCAATCCTGGGTACTATATAATCACAACTATTTTTTTCTTTTCTTAAAGTCAACAATAATAAATTCTCACTGTTTATTTTCTCATGTATTATAATATTAAAAAATGCTAAAGGTCCAGTACAAATTCTCTTACTATGTAACATAAAGCTCAATTCTCAGAAGAATGATATTTATTGACAATAAAATCAAACACATTTCTTCATAGACCATAAAAAAGACCTTACTTAAGACGACTGTACTCACAAAAATGTCAAATTAGATGGATGTTAGGAAATATGAAGAGGGTTAGGGTGTGGGGAAATGAACATGACCAGTGCACAATGCATGGAAATATAACAGTGGTTCCTATTATTTTCCTACAAATAATATGTGGTAGTAATTACAACCATCAAATTATAACTATCAAATTAAGCAACATGTATGCCTAAATATGAAAGAGAAGGAATGTTGTATTCACAAGCAAAATTGGAAAATGATCCCAACTGCATGTAGCTTTCAGAAGTAATTTTTAAATGCCATGAGAAAGAGATTTCCACTGTAAAATGTATCCCATTTTCTATGGACTTTAGAATAAAAAGTGATCATTTTCCAACTAGATTATATAGCAAGTATGGATAACATGTGAAGGGGTACTTTGGAAATGGTTAACATTTTTAATGCAGGTGACTGAAATAATAAAACTAGCAGAAGTGAAAAAGCATGTATAATGTCTACAGACTGAACTAAGGAATAAAGGCTAGAATAGAAGACCTCAGATTCAGAATACATAAGACACAGTGTTGTTTTGATTATTTCTAGCTTCATTTTTCTTTGTATACTCATTTTCTTCCAGAAGAATCTACTTAATCCAGGATTCCAGGAGAATGTCATTTATACTAGACATTGCTAAAGTTGCTTGGAGCAGGTTGGATACAAAATCAAATTCAAATCAATCATCTATTCCATTCTGGAACTTTACATTTGTTTCTGACAGAAATTCAAGATGATCTCTGTAAACTCTTCAAATCAGGTAGCTGGGATTATCTGGAGCCTCTAAGCTACTGAAGATGTTGATCATCTTAAGCAGATGCTGTAACAGGAACTCCTGAGTTCTATTTTATTTTCTCTTCAGTCTCTCTGAACAACATTTGAAGTCTGTAGACAGAACCCAATTTGACTACACTGATTGTAAATTTAGAGTGTTTGGACTTACCTGCTGGCAGGAGAGTATTTGATTTTCAGTCTTGGGTATCATTGCCCAAGGAGCAATAAGCATTCACCACAATTTCCTTTAAATGTATTTTATTTAAGCTAAGGTAAATGGAATTTGGGTAGTAGAATTATGTTTCAATAACAGCTCAACATTAATAATTTCCAATTTCCTTATTCACCAGTTGTGAAACATTGACAAAATTCCATAGGTGATTGCTATCTGAACTATGTACTAAGAAATGGCTTGTGGATTCCTGGGAAATTCCCTAGCACCAGGTTTCTCCCTAACCCCATAATGGCTCCCTCTATCAAGATACTGCTTTCATTACTCTCCCACTTTGTCCCTCCCCCTGCTCAACCATCCTGTTCCCTCATGTTCTTGTCCTCCATTCCCTCCCCTCTACTTCCTCCCCACCCCTAGTTTACCCAGGAGATCTCACCTATTTCCCCTTCCCAGGGCTATCCATGTGTCCCTCTGAGGGTCCTCCTTGTTATACAACTGCTCTGGAGCTGTGGGTTGCAGTCTGGTTATCTTTGCTTTACATCTGATATTCACTTATGAGTGAGTACATGCGAGTTCCATCCATTTGCCTGCAAATTTCATGATTTTTTTTTATGGCTAAGTAATACTCCGTTGTGTATATGTACCACATTTGCTTTATCCATTCTTCTGTTGAGGGGCATCTAGGTTGTTTCCACCTTCTGGCTATTACAAATAATGCTGTGATGAACATAGCTGAGCAAGTATCCTTGTGGTTTGATTGAGCATCCCTTGGGATGACCCCAGCTAAGAATACTAGCAATAGTGAAGATGGTGCCGGAATTGGCTTTCCCCTGCAATCAGATTGGTGAATACCCTAACTGTCATCATACAGCCTTCATCTAGTAACTGATGAAAGCAGATGCAGAGATCCACAGCCATAGCCAAGCAGCAGGCTGAGCTCCAGGAGTCCAGTCTAAGAGGGAGGACAAATAATATGAGCAAGGAAGGATCAAGATCATAATGGGGAAATCTACAGAAATAACTGAACCAAGTTTGTGGGAACTCACGAACTCTATACCAACAGCTGTGGAGCCTGCATGGGACCGAACTAGGCCCTCTTCATATGGGAGATAATTGTGTAGCTTGCTTTGTTTGAGGGACCCCTGGCAGTGGACCAGGATCGATCCCGGGTGTGTAAACTGGCTTTTTGGAGCCTATTCCCTAGGGTAGTATGCCTTGCTCAGCCTTGATGCAGGGGGGAGGGGCTTGGTATTGGCTCAATTGAATATACCAGGATTTGTTGACTCCCCATGGGAGGCCTTACCCTTTTGGGGGAGTGGATGGAGGTTTATTTGGGAGGGGAGCAAGGTGGGAGGAGGAGGAGGGATGGGAGGGGGAACTGTGGTTGGTACTCAAAATGAATAAAAAAAATTTAAAAAAAGAAAAAAAAGAAATTGCTTTAGGTGAGACAAATGGTGGGTTCTGTTAGATATGAATAATCCTACGTGAGTGGGGGAGAGAAAGTAGCAAGAGATAATCCACAAGATCTGGAAGTGAGAGGTGATGGGCTGTTGAGCAATGTAGAGTAGAAAGATGGTCATTAAAAAATCAACACTGAAATGAAAAAGTTTTATATTTGACTGATAAAGACTAAAATAACAATGTAAGAAGTAAAGCCAAAGTTTGTACTAAGATGGTAGGATTGGAATATACACAGGTACACAAACTGTTTGCACTAGAGAGAAACTAAACCAGAACAGTACAATGGAGCTGTACTCCTAAATCAAGAAAAAGAAATGAAGAATGAAAGAATAGATGGCTTCCTTTTGTCACTATCAAGTCCTAGGCAGAGAAGGAAAAATGTAGTAATTTCAAAGAGAATCACGAGGCTTGAAAGTCAGAACCAGAGCCCAACTAATAGCAAATAGTGTTTACTTAACATAGGATATATCATTTTAATTCAGAGAAAATATTTTGGAGATACATGCTACTTAATACTTGAAGTACTAAAAGACCCAGCAAACCTACAATTTTTACTTGTTTGGGGTATGAAAACCAACAGAAGGATGTTCTTCTTTCTTACTCTTGCAGATAAGACTAGTCGTTTTCTCCTTTCTCTGTTCCAAAATGGGTTATGATGGTGTTGAGTATCTGAATAAAGTACAACGTGTTATTTAAGAATACAGACTGTATTTGGATTCAAGACTGATACTAGGGAGAAATCTTTTTGTAGTAGAGAGTAGTTTTTGTCATGTAGGAGGAGATAAGACTCTATGTAGGTGGTTGCCTGAGAGGGAGACACAGCTTCCGCTGGATGATAAATCAACGTCAATGCAAGACAACTAAACTTCCACACCATAAAGCTGGCTAATAAATTGGAAGATGATCTAGGAGCATTAAACTGACTAGAATTGACTTTTGCTTGGGTCAGTTTGCTGGTTGATGGTCAGTGTTGCCATCGAAGACACCTAGGGAATGTGATCAAAATATGATACTAGCTTGAAAGAACTATCCAGATTCCAAGACAATGAATATGTGTACACCAAAATCATGGAAAAGAAAACAAAATAAAAAGGATAGAATTTGATCCTGAAGCATCAGCCAAGATAGAAACAAAAGTGACAGCAGAGAAATTGGAAAGGTAAATACACATTTAGCCTTACTCACAGAGTTTAAGGAAGACTATGGGCATTTATAAATCAAAACACAAAGGTCTCATCTGCACATTTTTATCCACATAAAGCTAACTACTTTATATGACTATTTACTTCACCATTGGAAGAAGGGAGCACATTTTAGTGAGTATGATGGAGGCAATGATTTAGAAGCTAAGTGAAGCTTTTGTGAGGCTGGAAATACTCTTTTCTTTTTTTTCAAAAATGTGTGGTCAACTGCAATAACTCCCCTAAGTTGTCTAATTATAATGTGTATATTTTTATGTGAATTTATTACACTTCTGTTAAAAATAAGAGTAGAAATACAGCCTTGATTTTGGAACTCTGAATGATTGACTCAGTCTACCTCATGCTGCTCATCAACTGAATCCATACGATTGGGTAATGTTGACAGAAAATAAATAGATCAGAGTTCTAGAGGTGGAGACATCCTCAGGTAAGTGGGGAGCATCTCCATAATGCATCAGATCACGGTGAAGACTCAAGTTGGCATATGCACAACACATGGAAATCAGGTCAATTCACTGTAAGAGGAAATCCACTTCCCTAACATCCAAATCACTCTAATGATAATGACATCAATCCAGTCACAAGGATAAAAGGCCAAGGTCCTCCTCACCACCCAATGACCTCCTAAAGGTCTGACTCTTAGCTCATTTCAATAACAGTTAAGTTTCAGTAGGAATATAATGATCTTTTTATTTTCTTTTCTGATCCAGTTATCTGAAAGATAATATAAGTTGAAAACATTTGCTTTGGCTCATGGTTTCTGAGGGACTTTAGTCCCTCATGGCAGGTAACACACTGAAGAGTTTATTATAGTCAGCCCATCTGGCAGACACTACACAAATCAGCTGAGCAAGTAGCAAAGATATAGTAGAAATGGAGGCTATGCTTAATGTTCAAACGACCTCTTGCAGTGATCTCTTTCCACTAATTAGATCCCCTGCCCCACTCCCAAAGGCTCCAAATCCTCCAAAACATCTCCAACTGCTGAGAAACAAGTGTTGCAAGCATGAGTCTGTGTGACACATTTCAGATTCAGGCCATCCCAATGAGCCTTGGAGGACTCATTCAAACCGTAATATTCTGCCCTTTCCCCTCCAAAATACATCTTTCTCACATATAAAATCCATTCATTCTACCTCAAAAGCACCCAAGTGCCTTAGATACTCCAGCAGCAACTGAAAAGTGCAAATCCAAATTCTCCTCTAAATTAGACATGAGCGAGACTCCCATCATGATTCATCCTGAAGCAAATTCCCTCCAGAAGTGAGCCTATGAAATAAAAACAAGCTGCTGAAATACAGAGGTTCAATGGGCATTAGGTAGACATTCCAATTTTAAGGGGAGATATGGGCAACAGGAAAAGAGGCCCCAAGTAAGTCCAAAACCCAACAAAGAAAATACTGTCCTCAGCCTCCAATTTCTTGGGGACACTGGGGGGGTCTGAGTACTTGAAAGCCCTGGTGTCATGGTTCTCGCTGTTTGGAGACATGTGGACAGTTCTCCTAGCCATAAACTGGTGGTTCTGCTGCTCTGGTATCTCTGAGGCAGCCTCATTCTCACAGCGCCTCTTGGTATTGCTGTAAAGGGAACCCTGCAGGGGTCTCATTCTTATGACTGGGCTGGAAATTGCTCAGATGAAGCTTCTCATTAATGATGAGTTAAGGAGGTTCCTGCAGGATTTTTTTTTCATGACAAGTCTGTGCTGAGACTGCTGGATAACTCATGAGACCTCTGAAATTCAGGTAAAGGGGGCCCTAGTTCTCACAGCTCTTACATTCTGCTCACCTACTGTGTCAGAACCGTACAAATACAATAAGCTTACTGTTTGTGCCCTTGGAAGTGGTAGGCCAGGTGACCCCAGTTTCCGTTGGATTGATCTGAGTGTATGCATGAATCATTATGTGTGGGTTGGAAAGGTTAGATGTATACATTTGCATGCTGGTGTGGAGACCAGAGTTTGGTATCAGGTGTCTTCTTCTACTGTTCTCTACCTTATTGAAGCAGGGTCTCTCACTCAAATCAAGATCTTGCTTTACCCACTCACTATCTCTTCAGTCCTTCTGCAGGTTCAAATTTGGAGAGAATGTTCAAGCCAAATTGTCCTACATAGTAAAAGATTTATTTGGAGAGTTATTGATGCTACAGACAACAAGACATGGGTCTGAAAAAAAAGGGACTTCAGTTCCCCCAGACAAATAGGAGTTCCTAATATTAAGAATTTTCAAGGGAAGACAAAGATGCTACACAATGAATACAACAGTAGGCTTGCTCAGTAAGCATCCTTCATCTTGTGCTCATGCTCTCAAGGACATATGAGAGGTTCCTTGAATTCCTATCTGGCAAGGGGGAATGGAATAGGCTAAATTATTTGTAACTTCAGAATCAAAACAGGCATTGCCTGTTAGCTTCTCATAAAAAGTTGGAGGATAAAGATGGTGAGAGGCATATGGCCTAGTCTGTGAGACAATAGAAACCTGATCTAACATGCCTTCTTGAGGCATATTTGAGACAGAAAAGGATTGCTGTGTCAGAATCTGGGGAGCAAAGATCCCAGGTTGCACCAGCAGCAAACCTAAGGAGGCAACTGCAAGATATCCCACGAACCATTATGTCCTCCTAGAGTTCTAGTTCCTTGATGAGGCAGGCTCAGTGGAATTGTCATGACTTCTGTCTTCCACTGTCTTTGTGAATAGCACCTGGCTTCTGTCTGTCTACATGAATCTCTTTAAGAAAGGTTTCTTTGATTTTATTCTTTTATGTATATACATTATATGTATAGATTGTTATATATATAAACACAATTCGGTATTGATTCTTTGGGAATTTCACATCATGAACCCCAATCTTGCTTACTTCCCAGTCCCTCCATATCCATCCTTCAACTATATAGCATTCCCTGAAAGGAAACCCCCAAAATTAATTTACAAAACAAAACAAACAAAAACCAACTCTATCCTCCCTCCTTCCCATCTCTCCAACACTTCTTCATTCCTCCTAGTGGCATTGGGAGCTACAGTGTGTCATGCAGGATATCCTTTGGTCCAATCAGCCACACCCACAGATGTTGATTGCAGTGAGTCATTGGACTGGTTCAAGGGCTCTGGCCTCTGACACATTATCATCACTAGTCCCTCACCAAAACTCCTTCCATATATCCTGCCATCGCCCTGAGTCATGAAGACCCAATGGCTCTCATTCCATAGGCCACAGCAGGCCACAGATGGGGTAGTTGTTAGAGTGGGTCAACACAAGGCCCAAGATGTGGGTCTGGGTGATAGCTGAGCTGGTCAGTGCTGGCCACTGGGATTATTCCCCTCACAAGAGGAGTGGAGCAAGCTCTTCCAGGCCTATGTCATCAAGGCCAGCTCTCCCATATCCATGGTGAGGGGTGGGCCATCTCTCCTGAGTGCATGGGTGCAGGGGATAGGGGACAGTTCTCCCATGAGGGGCAGGACCATCTCTCCTGTTGCAGCATCCAGTGAGGGGCAGAGCCAGCTATCCCAGGACCAGTGAAGGGTGGGGCCAGCTCAGCATAGCCCTTGGATTTCAACATGCATGGTTCCTATGACCCCTTGTGGTAACATGAGCCATGGACATCAACATAGACCCCAGCTGCAGCGGGAACATGGACCCATGCAGAAGGACGTGGCCCTTGGCAGTAGCTCATGCTCAGACATCACCATGGCAGGACAGGCCACCCAGATCAGTATAACCCCGGTGGCAGCATGACCCTTGGAAACCCTTATGGTCTCAGGTGGCTGACCAGACCCCTAGGCAACTGCAATGCCCTTGCTGGTAACAGGAGCCATGGATATCAACTCATACCCTGGCTACTATAGGGCCACGGACCCAGACATGGCCATAGGCTGCAACCTGGGCCCCGATGTCACCATGGCCCTGGCACAGGCCACTCAGATAAGCATGGCCACTGCACCAAGGCCCTCAGACACCAACATGGCCACAGGTGATGGCCCAGAGCCCTGTTTCCACAGCATGTGAACCATTCTGCTTCTCTTTCTCTCCCATTTTTCCACCATATATTTTCTCATCATAATGTCACCTATCTGCCCAGCACCACAAGGTCCCAGGAAGGCCTATGATTGCCATCAGCCAGCCAATACTGTGGGGACCCAGGCTGCCCTGTGGATGTCTTTCACCTGTATAAGCCAATTAACAAAGGTTTCTAGGTCGCACACTTAAGATTCTCTCCCAAACACATTTTCTATTTTATATGGCCCAAATGTATTTTCCAAGTCTTTCTTCTTTGATTCTGTTTTGATTATAAATTCTGTTCTTAGATTATTTCTTTTGTCTTTCGTCTCACACTATACACTTGAAAGTAGATGAACAACACCCTAAACACTTTGTTATTTAGACATTTCTTTGGTCAATTATGCTAATCCACTCTGTATGAGTCCTTTCTTCATGAAGCTGGGCAGAAAGGCATAGTGAAGCCATGATTTCTGCAACTGTATATTGAGGATGTCATCTAGTTCTAATTTTCTTTTCCTTGTTTCCAGCTGAGACCCCCATCACAATGACAATTACTGTCCAAATTCCAACCAACATTCTGATCCCATCCCTGTCATTGCTCTAGGTTCTAGAGTCTAGGAAGGCGGAGATGTGGTCTCCAGCCCCTATTCCCCTACCCCTTACAGTGGCCCTAAGTGCTCTTCTCAGCAATGCGTGCTTTCTCTGGCCTTCTGTAAACTGTGCCCATCTCTGCCCAGTTCCAAGGCTGTTTCCATATTCTCAGGTGCTTGTTGTAGCAACAGCCTTACCTTCCCCATGCCAGTTTCCTGTCTTATTCTGTTTCAGATTGTTGTAACCAAGTATCATAGAGTGGGTGAATTAAAATCAACAATAAATATGTAAATTACTCCACAGTTCTGCAAACTACATTGTCTAGTATTGAGGAGCTGCATCTTGGGAAATGTTTTTTATATGTGATAAAATGACAGAAAAACAAGAAAGGACAACAATAAATTATTGAGAGAGGGAGAGAAGGAAAGAGAAGTACAGGGATGGAGGCAGGGAGAGAAAATGAGTGAGTGAGTCAGTGTGTGAGAGAGAGGGAAGGAGAGAGACAGAAAGAGAGAAAAGACTCCATGACACTCATCCTTTTATCAGAGGTTATGAGCAGAACATGAAGAGACATTCCAACCATAAAACTACACCTGATTTATTCTGAGAACAATAGTAATATTGTTATTTTTTTAATCTTCTCTTTCATCTCAAAATAATTAAAAAAACATTTTTAATCCATGTGTAGAGTCATTAATCTAAAAAGGGTTATATCCCAAGCATTTAAAACAAATATAGAAAATACCATCACTGAAGCAGAATACAGACCCATGATTTAGCCTGCTGTTTATGGGAGCTATCCACAGAAAAGAAACAGTCTATATCTAAGATCTGCCTAAGACCTTGATGCTTCTTAAAAATGGATTATCACTTTAAAACATTTCCAACCAAAGACATACCAACATTTAGAAAACTTCAATATTTCTGGTGAGATGATCTGTTTTCATTTTATGGGTATATAAAAGACAATGAGACACTAAATAGAATTTTTTGTTAATAAGGAAGTGAGTTATTTGATTCTAATAATTGTAACATTCATCATCTAGACAGAAGTGAACCCTGTATATTGGAAAACAGAGCACCTGATCTTTCAGGTTGTCACACTGGTTTGGTTTACACTGTCACTAACTTGCTTTACTCAGTTAATGACCTTTAGCTTTATACTTGAATTTTAGTAGCAATTAATACAATGTTAGCAATTAATTTGGTCCAAATTTCAATACCCTGCCAAATATCAAATGGCTGACATTCTAGATTATTAACTATTGTTCTGAAAGTTCATATTTATCTTATTATGGTGCTATGAAACACATTACACATTTTTGGCAGGTCTAGAAGCATCTAGGACATCATAGGGTTCTCAATAAATAGTTTTTTATTAGAAACCATAGATGACCAACACGCAACAGAAAATTGCTAACAATTTTCATTAGTATGTGAATAAGACAGTACTTCTTAGTATCTGAGAAATGCGTTATTAAAAAAAACTATTCCATCAAATAAAAAAGCTGTTGCTATGTTAATCATACTGAGATTATTCTTCCTGCTTATTCTACAACTGTTTACTCAGGGGCTTTGTTTTTCATATTCTGAGTTCAGGAGACTAAAATAATTCTTGAGCTATAGAGTGTTATCTGGAAGGAGAAGCAGATAGTTAGCAAATACAGGTTTGAGGTGTTCCACAATGTGTATAGTGAGACTGAACAACAAAATATATAACTTGACCTGAGTTAAAACTGAAGATGTCAGCCCTTCAAGGAGGAGTATGGTGGTCCAATTTATTATAGTAGATACACCTTGCATGTAGTGTTTACAGTTCAAGATGAAACCTTGAAATGTAGCTTGTGGGAAAGAGCCATCAGAGGAAATTGAGGTTTAACAGAAAAACATGGGTAAAAATGCGGGGAAACCTAGAAAAATAGATTATCACAAAGTTTGTTAAATATATACAATATTTGAGAAACTAAAAATGTTATGTTGTTTTTTTAAAAAAAAAAACATATGGGATTGAGCATCTTGTAATAATATGTTAAGACTAGCAGCCGCTAGTTATCAGGTAAGCCAAGAGTGGAAAGTTCTAAGAAGGAAATCACAATTTTAGATAGCATTTGTGGACCATTGTACCAAGATCATTGAGTGGATTGATTTTCTGATTCTTGAAACTGGATCTGCTTGTTTCCTGATGATGTTCCTGAACCATCTTCACTTAAAAATATTTGTTCACGTTAAAGTACTAAAGCACTTTCAAATCCGTTACCTTTGGGGTATTACGATGGCATTGCCTTTTTTTTTTTTTATTTTCCCCCATTTAACAAGCCTTGAGAGTTAAAATGAGGAGGGCATAAGTTAGGCTTCAGGACACACAGGGAGATTCCTGTTTCCATTCCTATTTCAATTTGTGTGGTCCTCACTCTGGGAACAGTTGAATTATTCTATAAGACAAATGATGTCTTTCTAGGTCTTGGAATCTAAGACTAAGCTCCTGGCTCAAAACAAGTTCTTGTTTTTTGTTTGATAATACGTTTTATTCATCAAATTTCTTTTTTTTTTTTTTTTTTTTGGTTTTTCGAGACAGGGTTTCTCTGTGTAGCTTTGCGCCTTTCCTGGAACTCACTTGGTAGCCCAGGCTGGCCTCGAACTCACAGAGATCCGCCTGGCTCTGCCTCCCGAGTGCTGGGATTAAAGGCGTGCGCCACCACCGCCAGGCATTCATCAAATTTCTTAATTCGAAAAATCATGAGTCAAAATTTGCTGTCTCCATTGTGTGTGTGTGTGTGTGTGTGTGTGTGTGTGTGTGTGTGTGTGTGTACATATATGTAGGCATATATGTGGAAGCCACAAGCGATGTAAAGTGTCTTCCTTAATCACCCTCTACCACATGTTTTGGGATGTGGTCTCTCAGTGAATCTGGAGTTTGATGTTTAGCCAGTGAGAGCAAGCCCCAGAAATCCACCTCTCTCCACACTACCTCATCCTGAAAGCTGAAATTACAGGATTACTTTGCCAAGTTCAGCTCTGTTGCATGGGTGCTGAGAATTAAACTCAGGTCCTCATGTTTTAGCTACATGTATTTTACTGGCTGAACTATCTCCTCTGTTCCTTGTTGCCACTATATTAGTTATAATTATACTTTTTTTTATTTTAGTTGAATTCTTATCATAAACCAAGAATACTACAATGAGTTTTATCTAATTGTTTTCCTAACTCTTCAATATATACATATATATGTGTATTCTCATTTACTTCTACTACACTTAAAAGAAACTGAACCCCATTGTTAAGCCACTTGCTAAGATAAGAGAAGTAAAGTTCCTTTAAATTACTTGTTCAAGTTTACAAACCAAGGAGCAATTACTTCTTCAGACTCAAAGCAAAGATGTTTGAACAAGAACACTCAGTAAGGAGTGCATCTAAGAATCTCCTTTTGATTATAAACTAAACTCGGTTTCTTAATAAATGCCATTCCCCTTTTCTCCAGTTCACCACCCTCCCTTTAATCTATCTACAGAATAATTTTATCATTTTCAACAACCTTTGCTTTACCTTGTTTTCTTTTCAATGAAGGATTTGGACTTTCTTGATTGAGTAGTTGTAGACTAGTGTTCCTTTTCCAACCTCATTTCTTTATCATTTATCCCTAAATCAAGTCATAAGACTTCAAACTTACCAACTCTACTGTACATCTATGATGATGAATTAAATATTATAAACAGACACAAGCATTGGTTTGTTTCATTTAGATCTTAAATATTATACCAGCTCTTTCCATCCTTCTAGGCATCTATTGAGTTTCTGTATAAGCTGCCTCACTAAATTTCCTTAGTTTTGTTATATGAGTACCTTAGCTTCTGTTTCGGTTAGTTTATCAAATCAATAAAGTAAAAAAAAAAAAAATACTGAAAGCTCTCTTTGAAATGGCCATCAACTGACTAGAATACTTAAGGAGGATTATGTAGGCTCAGAGCAATCTTTTCAAGAAATCAAGTCTCTGTGGGCTTTATATGGAAAATTTGCTGAACATCCTAGAATATTACTTGAAGGACATAACAATTTTAAAAGTATAACCAAAAGTGATAAAGCTAAAGGTAAAACATCTAACATTGAAGGGCAAAGAGCTTAAGATAAAATTTTTTCCCTCTAAATACATTTTTAAAACTACTTACTAGTTATGTTTTGGAGACAGAAATCATCATTCATATAGAAAATGATATGCATTCTTTTCTCTGGAGACAATACTAGCTCTATAAGGAAAAGAACTGGAATGAATAACATTTTATTACTATAACATTTAAAACAATTTAAGTCTAATTTGGTGACAAACTCTCCCATCTCATGATTAAGCTGGAAGCTGTCTGTAACATACTGACTGAAGCTGATCATAGAAGCCTCCAAGATGTCAGTACTTTAGATTCACGCTAATCAAGTTTCCCCTACTTAGTTTTATATGCTAAATTTCATATCATATTGTTTGGCTTATTGTAATTGAAGTGAACAATAGACACTTGATCCAAGCTAACTTTATGCAACAGGGAAATTCGCTGACTAATGTACCTTAAAGGACTGTAGCTTGGTGTATGGTTTGTGCTCAGAGGGTAAAAGTCCCATTGTTCTCAGAGTTTTCTCACCATCTTTACTCTCTGTGATTCTTCTATCCAATGGGATGTACCCTCTTTCACCCCTTCATCATGTAATTCTTACAAACTTCCAATTACATTTCAAAAGTTATTCAAATACTTGGGCAAAAGTTTGGAATTAGGTTTGTCCCTGATTGGGTTATAAGTCAAACTCCCAAAGACTTTGGGCAAGGAAGTATGGTGGTAATTTTCAAATTGGCAGGCAGGCTTGGGAACAGGGTGGATTAACATTTTACTCAAACAAATTGGGCTGAAGGGATGTCTGGAGCCCATGGAAACCAGGACTCTATTGCTAGGTGAAGCAGGGACTGATGTCACAGTTGCTAAAGCTGACATTTAGTTTTAATTTTCCTTTCTCTTGCCACCTCCTTCTAATTAAACAAATGCACATATGGATTTGCTTTTGGCCCTCTGTATTTACACTTCATGGAAGTTCACATCAAAGAATAGTGGATCCTTGTGTGGCTCATACTGTGTCAATTCTCTGAGTCTTTGTACATGCCAGTTCCTACAGCTGGAAATGCCTGCCTCTCCCTCCTCCACTCGAATGTTCTTCTTCCACCTGTGACTGCATGACCAATTCCATTAATGCTCAGTTAAATGTCAGTTCCTCAAAGAAAACTTGGAGTAAAAGGTTCGGAAACTGATTTGCTGGTTGCCCTGTTAGATTAAAAACCAAATGAAAGTGTTTGCCCCGTTGCACATGGTAAAGCATCCACGTCGCTGGAGACCTGTAGCAGATCTCTGCTGGATGTGCTATATTGCAGGACTGCCAATATTGAAAGAAAACAGAAATGGAGTGAAAATTGAAATGGGCAGAGAGGGATCTAGTCTGACAAGAGAGAATTATTATGACTGGAGGGCAATGAAAGAGAAAGTTGGTCGGAGAGAAAAAAGTTAGAATTGCAGTAATTCCAGACTGGTTGGGATCTCTGCATTTCACAGTGTTCAACTGTTCAACAGTTGCACTGAGCCAAATCCTAACTGAGATTTGGAAGAGAAATACAGTAGTACTAGAGCCGTCAAAGGTGACTCTACAATTGAAAAACAATGTCAAAAATAAATCCAAGCCACACTGTGATGATTGTCTCAAGCTGCTTGAAGTCCTTACATTCCCCTTTGGGGATTAGTAAGAACACAGAGAAGGATAACAGCTACAAGGAAAAGACATCTTCTCAATCATTTCCCTTTTCCTGGGACTTCCCAAACTGCTACCATCAGTTACATTCTGAAGTTTTAAATTAGCACAAAGCTCAGTGAAGCCAATGATCTCAAAACTTCATTTCTACTATCTTGCAAACAAACTCTTTTTGTCACATAAGGGGAATTTTCTTTTGACATAGAATTCCCTCCGCATTTGCCTAATGCTTTGTATGGATGGTGCTTTTTCAAATATGTCTGGTTCATCACAATCTGGTCTTTAGGATCTATCTAAAATGTTCTTTTATACCTTACTTCACATGTTCCTCACTTGCTGCACACTGTTATTGGTTCTATTTCATTTGTGTCTGTCGCTCTCACAGGCTAAGTCCTATGTCTATGTTGTTCTCCTTAAATACATCTAGAATAATGTTCCAAAAAAGATGCTCAACACAAATGAGTTCTTCCCAAAATTCACAAAGAGTACAAGGAATCCTGGATACCAACAGCCATTCTCTGCTACACATCCATCTCCATGTATCTTCCTCAGAGTACATCCAGCCTGTACTCAATCTGCCATTGTTATTGTCCTTGATTATGATAGGATCCTGAAGCAGTCCCTGAAATATCCCTCCAGTAGTTAAAGTGCTAGAGAGAGTGAACACATGAACAAAGAAAGCAGTGGATGGGCTCTTTATCCTCGACCTCTCGGGCAGCATACACCATGTTATAGCTGGCTGAGGGGTACAGAAACTCATATGCTGAAACCCCCAAACACCCTTCAATTGGAAAAGATGATACACAGAAAGAGAAACTATAGTTGTATTAGCCTCATTCTTTAAAAATATTTTAAATGTGATCTTTTAGACTTCTCAATACCGTTCACAGTGAAAAATATTTTTAGTGACTTGATTCTGGAGATTTCCAGTATGACAATATAACAGTGCGATTAGCTGCACATTCTGCCACGAGAGTGAAGACTAATGAGCTGACACACACCTTGAGGGACAACGTGACTCCTGTATGATTCAGCTGATCTTCACCACATCTTAAGTGAGAGTGAGTCACAGCATCCAGGGAGCTCCCCCACTCCTTTGAAAAGAAATGCTATTGGAGTGTCCAAACCCAAGTCTCAGGTCCTTTTCAAATGCCTCTCTTTCTGTTTTGTGGCTGGAGGAGATTCCAATACTTTCTATCATAAAAGATACTTTAAAACCAGTGGTATTTATCATCAGTTAAGTACGTACAAAGATACTGGATATAAGTGAGATTATTTGTATGTGTTTATATTTGAATAATTGGGTAATATGACAATCCCATACACAGGTATATGTTTTCCATATATAATTTACACAAAAATACTGTGGAGATGATATCCATCTACTAACGGATTTACACTAGCTACCAGCTATGCACAATAAACATTCCAGGCCCTATGGATGCAGTAGTGAGCAGAACAGTGATAGGTTTTAATCTCATGCACTTACATTTCTATAGGGGAAGCCATCAATTAATAATATCTTTAATAAGATGTATAAGACATTAAGCAAGACCTAGAACTAAAAACATCAAATGATAGAATTCAAAGTTCCCTTTCTCATGACACAATGGTTGTCAGGAGAAAAAAGTCTGCTTTCAACTAAGGATTCCAGCAATCATTAAAAGAATATATCTAAGACTGTAAGCACAATAAAAAGTTAATAGAATATTTCTAAGAGGAAAATAGCCATGTAAAACCCAGCCTGTATATCTCAGCTGATAATTGTAGCATGCCAGTATGTTTCCATGAACAACACCATTGTCAGATTTTTTTTTTACCCTAGGCACAAATTGAGGGCCATGCTGCTAGCTTCACAGAGTAGAAATCCCTTTCCAATGCTAGAAGCATTTAATTTCTCAGATGGAGCTTTGTTAAAAAAAAAAAAGTAAAGAGCATGCTGCTCTGAGGAAGATGGCATTGGGTGGCTGCAAAGCAAAATCACTGTTTCCAGGTTTGAATTAAACCAAAGCAAAAGGCTTGATTTTATTATAGGCATCTACCAAATGAGCAACGAAAACAGCTCACTGCAAACAGTGAGAAGCCCCCACTACTTTTGTTCATAATTACTGTGGTATCATATGAATGCATGATATCACCTATTACCATCTCAGCACTTATATGGGATCCTACACATATCTATTTACATATATAATTAGCTTGATTGTTTATTCATCCTTATTTTTTCTGCTTCGAGGAGGATACACCTATAACACATTTCACTTTTCATAATTTATATTATTACTTGCCGTGAAAATGAATTCTTTGTTATAGAACAATGCTGATCATGAATAACAGTTAATTAAAAATTGAACTAGAATGTTTTTTCAAAACCTATTACTAAACATTTGCATACATTATTTTCCTCCAAGTAGCTTGATAACAAAAGACAACCAACCTACAATTTATTAACTATTTTGAAAATTTTCCTTTCTGATATCTATTTTTTCCAGTTCTAACAAAGATATCCCCAGGGATAAGGTCATTCAAGAGTCCATATCAAACACATCTTTCAAGTATAATTCTAAGCTATTGTCACTGATTTACTCTTCTGGCTTTTCCAAATACAAAGCCAGAATAGATTAAACACATCATCATCATAGCCGACCCAGCCTGTAAATAAAGCAACTTACTAAAAACTATCCATCAAATGAATGAGGGCTTGAAGCTTAGGATGCTTGCTTTCAATCTTGAGGACCAGAGTTTCATTCCCAGAACACACACACACACACACACACACACACACACACACACACACACACACACCAGGCATCATGGCTATTGCTGCTGAACTGGCAAAGCTGAGGAAAGGTGGTCCCTCAGGCTCAGCCAGCCAGCCAGGCCGAACTGACGAGGTCTAAGCCAATGAGAGACAATCATCTCTTCTCTAAGGGAATAATAGTGCTAATTATTGGTCAATGCTTGTGTTGTGACCACTAAACACATTAGAGTTATTAGATCTTTTGTGATAGAGCAGTGCTAGCTTTTTAGCAAGCACCTATTTTTAATAAACCTAGACATTGTGGTGTATTGCCTGTCCACTTTGCAGAAAGGAAAACCTAGAGAAATTGAAGTGTGACACAGCCTGCTTATCTACATTCCCAGTGTCCTAAAGGAAGCTCACTTAAGTGGCTGGTTTAGAAAACAGTTTCCTAATGGAAACAACAGTTGCTGTTCCAATCAGATAGTATTGGATATGGGTCTGCTCAGTTCTTCCTCCTCCCCCACCTTGGAAGCTAGCTGCTGAGACAATAATGCCAGAGTGTGAATCACGCTGTTTGTTAAATTAAATATCACATATTCTCCAATGGTTATTGTGTTGGCTAGTCCATGTCAACCTGACACAAACTGAGTCATTTTGGAAGAAGGAACCTCAGTTTAGAAAATATCCCCCATTATTTTGGCCTATGAGTTCAGTGCATTTTCTTGATGGATGGTTGATGTGGGAGGGCTCAGCTCATTGTGCAAGGCATCACCCCTCACCTGTTGGTCCTGGGTGCTATAAGAAAACAGGGTGAGCAAGAATCAGGAGCAAGCCAATAAGCAGCACCCCTGCATGGTCTCTGCTTCACCTCCTGCCTCCAGGTTCCTCCCTGCTTTTCCTTGGTTACTGACTATTACGTGGAAGTATAAGATTAAATAAACCCCTTCCTTCCCAAGTTACTTTTAGGCAATGTGTTTTACCATGATAGTAGAAACTCCACCTAAGATAGTTACTGATCTGCATTTGGTTCAATGAGCAAGAAAAATGTCCCTGCTTTATTAAACCATAGAGTTCATGGGTCTTTATTAGTTACTATAGTATAACTTACCTCACTCTTATACTGTGGGTTTTAAATAGTTTTGAAAATAGTAATTATGTAATGAGGAGAGAAGTTTCACTTTAGGCCCGTGTCTGTAGTCTTTAGTAGCTTCTTGTATAAGAGTAACAACTTTCAGTGGCCGCTAAAGAATATGATCTTTCATGTCAAATACTCAGGGTCCACAAAATAGCCCTGGATTTCTTCATTGATATGTTGTCAAGGCAGACTGGATATGAAGAAAGTAAATGTTCTCTGAAGTAACACCTTATCCTAAGGATACCACTCTCTGCAAAGTACAAACACTCGGTACACAGGAATAACCTAACCTTGGGAGTAAAGGTTCTTGAATAATGCTGAGCCCAGGTTCCATTTCTCTGATCTATGAGACTGTCTACGTGAATTTGGAAGTCTGAGATCAGGCAAAATGTCAAACTACCAGGACCGTTTCACTGATACTTTTTTTTTCCTGTGTGAATTTACAATAAATCCCCAGAAACAAACATAATCTGGGCTTGACTCTTCTTGGAAACCATGAAGCACCTAGCAAACAATGCTACCCATTCTTTTTTTTTTTTTTAAAAAATAGTGTGTTTTCCAAGGCTGGATGGAGACTAGCATGGCCACTAACCTAAACACCCTATAAAATTGTAGCCTAAGCATGTTACACATTTAAAATAGTGTTTCACAATGATAATCCTTAAAATAGTTTTTTATGGTTAGTTGAAAAAAATGGCAATCAGTTGCTTCAGAAACATCACAAATTGTGTTGCTTTTCCAACTCCAAAGCTCATGAGCTCATGTGTGACTGTGTGTGTGTTTACACGTGTGTTTATATGAGAAAGCTAAAAGGACTGCTGCTGTTTCTTTTTTTTTTTTTTTTTTTGGTTTTTTGAGACAGGGTTTCTCTGTGTAGCTTTGCGCCTTTCCTGGAGCTCACTTGGTAGCCCAGGCTGGCCTCGAACTCACAGAGATCCGCCTGGCTCTGCCTCCTGAGTGCTGAGATTAAAGGCGTGCGCCACCAACGCCTGGCGCTGTTTCTTTTCACCAGAAATTCGTTTATCTTTAAAAAGACAGGCTTGCACATAAGAATTCTGCGACTAAAATGACCTAGAAGGGCACATGCTTTTCAGCATAATAATTGCTTCCTCCCTGAGGAAGGAGCAATATCTTATACAAGGCTTTGTGTTTCCTTAACTACATAAATAGGCATCCTGTATCCAGGAGTGAAATTTCTCCAAAGGGCCTGAAGCTTTTGGCCATAATATATAGTAGATGTGCAGGTATTACTGTAGTCTAGGCACACAGACTTTCAGTGCTGGCAATTATTGTTATAAATAAGTAACTGATTAATTGAAAATATTAGGAGAAGGTAGTAGAATTTAATTTTTTAAACTTATAACTAATTAATTTTACATCCCAACTGCAGTTTCTCCTCCCTCCTCTCCTCCTATCCTCTCCTCCCACTTCTCCTCCACCACACAGCCCCCCTCCATCCACTCCTCCTCTGTTGCTGTTCAGAAATGGGCAGGCCTCCTATGGGTATCAACAAAGCATGGCATATTGAATTGCAGTAGGACTAATCACCTCCTCCTGTATCCAGGCTAGGCAAGGCAATCCTTCATAAGGAATAGGTTCCCAAGAGCCAGCCACAGTGCTTCAGACAGTCCCAGTTCTCATTGTTAGGAGTCCCATAAGTAGGCCAAGCTACACAACTGTCACATACATGTACAGGGCCTATGTCTGTCCCATGAAGGATCCTTGGTTGTTGGTTAAGATTCTGTGAGTTCCTATGAGCTACGTTAGTTTTTTCTGTGGGTTTTCTTGTGTTATCCTTGATCCCTCTGGCTCCTACAATCCTTCCTCCCTCTCATCAGTAGGATTCCCCAAGACCAGCCTGAAGTTTGACTGTGGGTCTCTGCTTATGTTTCCATCAGTTACTGGATGAAGGCTCTCTGATGACAATTGGGGTAGTCACCAATCTGATCACAGGAGATGGCCAGTTCAGGCCATGTATTGCTAAGAGTCTTAGCTGAGATCATCCTCCTAGAATTTAGAGTGTCATGATGAGCTAAAAAGTTGACAGAGTTACTTTTAAATTCTTAATTAATAATGTGGTTTCTTCAAATATCTGGATAGGTATAACCACATCAGATCTCATTGACATGATGAATCAACATAGACATAGGATGATGTAGATGCGGAAGGCCAATAATAACCCCAAAGCTGTTTTGTCTTTGTAAAAGGATTAAGGAGATTCTATAAGTCCCCCTACAGTGTTATGACATTTAATTCAAGAACAAGGCTTCTATTTAAGTGATTTAGCCATGAGTTCTTCCTGATGGTGGCAATGATTTTTTTTCCTACTGCTTCTGGTGACAGAAAGATTTCATCTAGGAGTCATCTCTCATGATCCCCAGTTCATGTAACTGAGCATACCTGACAGTACCTATTCCTAGAGAATAGTATGTTACAAATACTTGCAAATAAGATCAATTAGGTTCCCTCATTTAAATAATGAGTTTAGGAATAGAGATACCAGCTCAGACTAATACAACTCAATTCCAGCAACTTGGTTGTAAGTATGGCTCTTATGATAATACTTGCTTGAGAGCAAGACCAACATAACAGAAATCTCTTTCTTTTGTTAGTGGGATACCACTAATGTGAAAAATCCACAGAGTCTATTTAATAATCAAAAGAATTTATCTGGGGGTTAATTGACTACCCTAGGAGATTTATCGTAGGGTCCGCCCAAGCTGAACTATGGTTTGCCTGGTCTAAGATCTCAGCATCTAATACTGCAAGGAGGTGAAGAGAGAGCCATGTACATACATCCCAGATCTTAAGGGTCCTGAGTGGCCACACCCCAGGGGCATGAACTTCAAGGTCATAGGCAGATATAACAGTTACCTGTTACCTCACAAAGGGCGGTATTTCAAGGTCATAGCTAGAACAGCTACCCACTACATCTCCCCCTTTTGTCTAAATAAGAAAGTTCTAACCCATCACAAAACTATATACAATAGGAATGATTAAGTATTGTCTGGGAGAAATAAAGGATAATGACCTAAACAAAATGGGACTAAAACCAACAAGAACAACATCAAATAAGAAACACATACTAAAATCCAGAGATATCCAGAATATAAGTAAATGGCATGTTACAGAGATTGTTCCAAAAGCTGTCTTATCCTGAAGAATCTGAATCTAGTACTTAATATGTTCTAGCTAAGATATGAGAAGATTGTAATTGTAACTATTAGTCTTCAACCCCATCAAAGACCTGAGAAAGAATATAGTAATATCTGAGAATATGGGAAATGTATGTAAGCAATTTTCAAAAGTCTTTCAGAACAGACAGTGACAGCTGGCAGCCTGGACAATCACCTAAAGTTTCTCAGCAACATTGAGGCACCCACTCTGGCTACAGGCCTAGAATATCTGACAGACCATTTTCAGAAGCAGGAATTTTGGAAGACCATCTTACCCTGTCTTGGCATAGTTCAGTAGTCACTTTTCCTTGTGTCCCACTCTTCCTGAAAGGACATCATTTGTACTGTCAGCAGCTGAGGCAAGGGCAGTTCTTTGCCCAGCAGGCCATTATGCACCAGGAAGAAGACAAACTTCCAAATGGAGTGTCTTAGAAGCTCAACGTTCTCTCGGGATCAGATTGGTGCTGCCAAGAGCAATTGTGTCAACAGAATTCTAAGTTATCAAAACATTTAAATGCCATATTCTCTAGGTCTATGAAGTGTTTGAAGATTACCTATCCATCTGACATATGTATCTGTAAATCTGGACAACCTAACTAACATAACTATAGAAATGACAAGCATGGGTGACTATAAATCTGTAAGTCTTATCTATCTAAATAACCTAAGGACTAAGGTGTCACACAAAGAAGGTAAATAGTCTGTAAACAAATGTACAGTGAAAGGACAATGACCTCAAAATTGTGACAACACACAAAATATCTTAAACAGAGGTAGAACATATATACAGTATGACAAATATAATTTTATATTTGTATCAATGTACAAGATATTTCAAATAGGAGTAGAAATATATGTACAATACAACAAATATAGTTTTGTTTTTGTATCATTATACAAATTATCTTAAATAGGAATATAAAAATAGTTTACATTTGTATCAATATACAAGAATCCATATCTGTGCAAATTATCTAAGGCTGACATTTTACTAAATTAGTTTACTAGTATATACAATAATCTATCTTAATATCCTATATCCATCCATTCCCCTTTTTATTTTCTTAAGGAGAATAATGAGTCTAATTTTTATTGTTCCAACCCCAACCCTATAACCATTATCCATAACCCAAAGAAAATTGAAACCTTGCAAGAAAGCTGAGATAGTTAGTTCTCAATAGGGCTAGCTGTAGATTCTGCAGCCAGTCTCAGCGTAATGTGTAAAGTTGTCTGAGATTCTGGCTAGAAGTGTAGCATGATGGACCATCTCATCTTGGAACTGTCCTGAAGAGTTTTCAGTCCAAAGTTGATCATTGAACAGAGTCTTCCTTCAAAGAACTTGACCTTATAAACAAAGTGATGCTGATAACTTAATAGGGGTAGCAGATTGGGGAATATAAATTCATACTTAAAATGGCAGAATTTTGATAATGCTAAAATTCTTCTGAAAAGAAATAAGAAGAGAGGTTTAATATGTAACAGACAGAAAATATAATTAGCAGGTAACTAGACAGAAACCAACACATATATACATATGCAAATGACTTTATTCTTTCATTCATACTTAAAAATCCAAGGCACTACAAAAAGTAATATGGGATCTTTAAATATCTGAATATTCTAGTTCATCTCATATAAGCATCTCCTGTGATATCCATTGTCTTCATGCTTTCTAAAACATTCTGAAAACATGTCAGGGCAGTCACATATGGATGTTGCCTCTTCCTGTGAAAGCATAGAAAATAGAAAGCCGATTAATCAACCTTTCATCATATTTTTAGAACTTGTTCACCCTCGTTTGAGATTTTACTTTTTTAGGTTTTAAATAATGTGTATCTGAGGGGGGTGCATGTAAATGCAGTGCCTACAGAGTTCATAATAGGGTGTCAGATCCATGGAAGCATGAGTTACAGGTGGTTCTGGCCTCTTGACTTGGACGCTGTGGGTTAAACTCAGGTCCCCTGGAAGAGCAAAGCGTTCTCTTAATCAGTGAGTTTCTCTCCAGACCCTCATTTGACAGAGACAATATTTCCAAAAAGGTATGATTTTTGCAACTTTTAAATTGCTACAGAAGCACAAGCAGTTTGCAAACGTGACTTTCTTTTAATCTATCACCTATATCCACTTGTTCTTTTTTGTGTTTCAAATGAGAAAGTGAAACTGTGCATTCCCTTCACTATATATTTGTCCTTGTGCCTTCAGTAAATCTGTGTTCAGTATAGAAAAACAATACGGAAATATTCATTGGGGTAAGAAAAGAAAAAGACTATTGAGGATAAAACCTTCAACAGATCATTGAAATATATTTGGGAAAGCTACTCTATTAAAATATAAATAGGCAGATGTCCTCTGAAAACACAAGCCTTTGGCTCATTTTAGAAATATGTTTTAGACTCTAAGCAAACACATCACTTAGATTCTGAATTAAAGCTATCAAGTGTGAAGGAATTAAATTCAGTAGATAATTGATTAGCTCTTTATAAAACTACCTCAAATTCCAATTCATCCCAAAATGATGCAGTACACAATGACCACTGGAATTATGAATAGTTCATTAACTTCAATTTATTTGATCAGTTTAAATAGAATGCTGAAGATATAACTTCAATGTGGCTTTGACACATCTGTGTCTTTCATATTGATCCGATGGAATCTTAATGACAGATAGACATAAAAATGGCATGAATTATAACAATTTGATGGTTGTAATTTATTAACAATTTTATGTTGGCAAATGTACAAAATATTTCCATGAAGGTATTTTAAAATAACACACTCATTTAAATTTTTCCTTGTGCTTTGTTTCCAGACATATTGAAGAAAACCAAGTAATTACTAACAATCCATCAAGTGTATAATGGTATTTGTCTTTTAACAAATTGACTAAATAATGGCTCACATTTAGGAAAATGGACTTTTAAAGTGGGCTGTTTATAGTCTTCATCTATATTTTAAAGATATTTCTTTTGAAGGTTTTAAAGCTCTATAATTGTTTAGGTAATATAATATATCATGTTTTGGCTTCAGGGTAAACAGAATAAACATACCAACTACTCCAGGAATAAGAACTGTCAAGAACAGTGAGAGAGAAAAATCTGAGACTGTTGCGGCAGCTTTGTAGAAACTAAATGCATCTGATACATTTTAGCCTTGGGCAGATACTAAAATAATAAAGAAAATCAGAAATGGTAGAATGACTACAACTCCTTCATTGATAGGTCTGTACATTCAACTTCACAGTATCACAGGTAAGGATCAAAGACTTGGCAAAACCAGTCAACCTGTAATTGTAGGCTAATTCTAATCCCTAGACCCTACTCAGGAAGATAAAGATGTGTGTGGCACTTCATATGGCAGAAAATGTGTTCTTAGAAGGAAAGTCAGAATATGTATTAGAAACTCTCTCTACTATTCAAGCATTTTAGTTTAAAGATGGAGTCATCATAGCAGAGAATGCACAGCAGCCAGAGTTGTCACTGAATCCACAGTTAGGAAGGAAAGACGGATTCATGTTCTTGTTCCTCCCATTGTCTCCTTTCTATTAACTCTAAAATCCCAGTCCATAGCATGGTGATGCCTGTGTTCAGGTTGATTTTTCTCTCCTTAATTAAACTCTGTGAAAATACCTCACAGACACACACCTAGAGGTGTGTCTCCTAGGTGATTATAAGTGTCATCAAGTTCATCAAATTCACCGTAAGATTAACCATCACCCTGTTTAGCTGTTTGTCATATATAACAGACTTGTTTTTTTTTAAGGCTTACTTTAGTTAGCAAAGAAATAATTCAATAGCACATATAGTAATTTTAAGTTTAATAAAAAAAATTATCACAAATTCAGCCAGATGCATACATTAGCAAACTAAAAAGATTATTAACTAATACGTCAATTCTAAGAAACACTATGAAGGTTGCCTGTGCTCTGAGGCTAAGGGATTAAGAAAATTGGGACTCTGTTGCACCATGGTCAATGTTTATGTAATAAATTTATACTTGGAGACGTAATAAACTTTTAAAAGAAACCAAATCTGGTCATATAAATCAAACAGATATAGATTTTATTTTTTTAATATGCAAAGGACCAAATTACATAAATGAAACCTGAGAAATCTAAGGGGCAGAAATATTTGCAAAATACCTCTCCAGTAATTCTCAGCTACCCAATAGAAAATCTGAGGTCTCATGTGATTTTTTGGTTACGTTTAAAATTCCACAAATTATCAAATCATGGAAATACATGAAGAAAAGAAAATATATATACTGCTGACTTCAGGATATGCAGTTATAGTATTTGCTTAGCATGCATTAGGCCTTGGGTTTTATAGATTATTGTTCATTAAAACTGAAATAATTTCTATCCTATGAGTAGTAAAACTGGTGCTTCTGTTTGCTACTAAAATTAAATGGAATTAAGACATGAGAAGAACTAGGGACTGAAAAACAGCCCAGTGGTAAAGAACACTTGCTGCTCTTGAGGAACCTTTTGGTTTGGGTCCTAGTACCAATGTTTGCAGCTTATATCAGCCTGTAAATCTAACTCTAGGGTATCTTTTGGTTTCTGCAGATACCTGCAATCAAGTAAACACACACACACACACAGACACACACACACACAGACACACACGCACACACAGACACACACATGCACACACACACACACGCACACAGACACACAGACACACACACGCACGCACGCACACACACACACACACAGACACACACAGACACACACACAGACCACACACACACACACACACACACACACACACACACGCACGCACGCGCACACACACACACACAGACACGCGCACACACACACAGACACACACACACATAGACACGCATACACACACAGACACACACACACACAGACACACACACACACACACACACACACACACAGTGAAATATACCAATCTAACAGGCTACATTCTAAATTATTCGAAATATTTATCATTATGGAAGGAGCAAAACAATGAACAAAATTTATAAAATGACAAATGGTTACCAAGGGTTTAGAGGAAAAAATGATGGACATGACATGGAGAGTTTTGAGGGCAATGACAAAACTCTGTAAGATATCTTGTCTAAACCCTGAAGCATGCCACACCAAGAATAAACTCTAGTGCAAACAAAAGTTCGAGTGATGACAATGATGCGTTAGCATATGTCTGTCACTCATATCAGTTGCACTTTTCTGCCGAAGTTTGCCAATAGGAAGGAGAATTGGGCCTGAATTTAAGCAAAGGCACAGAAAAATCTCCAAACCTCGAACACACATTTACTGTGAACTTACTACTACACTAAGAAATGACATCTGATGTACAGACAAAGGGTCCAGTGGTTAGAAACAATTGCTGCTCTTGCAGAGGACGAGTTTAGTTCCCAGTATTCATATGGGGAAATTCATAAACCTACCTGGAACTTCATCTCCAGGGTATTCAACACCTCCTTCTGGCCTCTGTGGGTACTGTACTCACATGCATAAACCCCCACACAGACACACACATATACATGATTAAATTTTAAAAGAAAAAAAAAGAGAAAAGGTTTATTTTATTTTAACTTCAAAATTACAATTTTATTTGTTTGTTTGTTTATCTATTTATTTATCAATTTGTATTGAGGGAAGATGTGCCACAGTGTGTATGTCTCAAGGTCCGAGAACAATTTGTGGAAGTCAGTTCTCACCTTCCTCTATGTGGATTTCAGGGATTAAACTCAGATTGGCAGGCTTGGTGTCAAGCTAAAATGTCTACTGAGCCATCTTGCCAGACCTCAAGTGTGTGTTTAAATTGGAAAATTCCCCCCTCCAACTTACAAATCATGAGGATATGGAGTAAGTAAAGGAGGTTATGATTGGGTGTCTTATCTATAACTAGCCAATATCCTTGGATAGCTCTATTTTCTAGTAAAATAATCCATGTTTTCTCTTCCTCGTTATTCTCCAAACTGACAAACCAATCATCTTACACATCATTAAACCCACATTATTTCTTTCCTTGGTGTGTTAAATAGCATAAAACAACAACCACTGAAAAATAGGACATGGGAGCTTACAGCATATTAATACACAAAGAAGAACAGCATTAGAGCACAAAATGGTGAGCCAGATGCAAATGACAATGACTAACACTGGGGTTAGGGGAGAGTGGAGGATAGGACACTCATTGGAGTTTTAGTACCAGAGAAGGGACTAATCTCCCAGGGGTGAGGGGGGAACTTATTTCACATCTAAATCAATGTGTGCATAATTGCTGGCTCTTTTTTGTTGTTGTTTTTATAAATTGTTAAGCTACAAGGCAAGGGAAAGAGATTGACTTCTTCTTCTTCCTCTTTTTTCCTTTTTTTCTTTTTTTTTAGCTCTGGCCCTAACTATAAATAAACGCATTTCCTTTAACCAAGTCTTATCTTCCAGTGCCTCAGTAGGTCAGTAAAGCAATGAACTTCAGATTCTGGTAACATATTGAAGATTGGACAACATCAAAAACTTTGTGGTGTGCTTGGGGGAGGGCATTTTCCTATATGCAGATGTCTACTCTGAAACATCGCTAAAATACTGCACATAATCGGAAATACTTGCAGAACAAAGTAGTTATGCACACAGAAAATGTTTCAAAATTTATTTCTGAACAATATGCTGTGAGCAAACATTAGGTCTTTAAACAATGCTTCAGTGTAACATATTTTACTGCAATCAAAGAACTTAAAGTCTATTAAACACCAAGAATTGTTTCTAATTCAGAGTATCCCCTGTGACTTTCAAAATAAAATTTAATGTATATTTATGACTGAGGTAATAAAGGAGCAGAACTTATGTGAAACACAATAAAAGGCTGATTAAAGTTTGGCAAATTGCTTAAGGATTCTTCAAGGAGATTTATTTTCTTTCTTCTCAAATAATGCTTTCCTTGCCTGGAGATGCTGATGAACTGCATACCCACTAAGACTAGACCCACTTTCATTGCAGCAGAGAGCTAATTCTAGGTGTGCTCCATAGAGAATAAGTTGAAAAGGTCATTGAGTTATCTCAGAGATGACAAGAGGAATTTTACCATTCTGTGACCACTATGTTTCTCACTTACTCTATCATAAAAATTAATACGACAAAAATGTTTTATTTTTAGAGAAGCTCTTGGAACTCCTCTTCTCCCAAACAACACACATATGCACGTGTTTCCTTCCTGATGAAGACAGTTTGTTAATCAACTCAGGTGCTCTAGAAAGTCAAGTGCAATCAGGTATTAAGAAAGAAGTGATTAGGGGAGGTATTTAAAAGCCACAGGAAGGAGTCATATTAAATGTAAATGCTCCCATCTCTAAACTTAGAAAGTTTTGCTTTGTGACATTTAATCTCTGTTCTCATCTATATTATCTATCTGCCTCTCTAACATTTTGCATTCATTCCCCAATATCAACCTCTCTGAGTGGCTTATGTCAATTTTTTAAGACTGGTTCTTATGCATCAATATAGATATTAAAGTAATTCTCGTGAGTCATAATGGTGTTGAAAAAGGTGAGTTATTTAAGCTCAAATCAACTTGCGTTTTATTCAGTTTTACCATTTGTAAATGGGAAATAATAATTTTTACAGAACTATTTAGTCAACCAAGGACTATTGTAACAAATCTATGACAATGGGCATACATGCAAACAATGACTGAGGCAGACACACTAAACCCCATTCTCTCTCTCTCTCTCTCTTTCTCTTTCTCTCTCTCTCTTCCTCTCTCTTTATTTATTGTTTGTGCATCCCTACCTCAGTTTTCTCTCCCTCCTCTCCTCTCCTCTCAACCCATCTCTCTCATCCCTTCCCCTCCCTCCCTACCCTCTCCTGATCTGTTCTGTTCCTCTTCAGAAAATAGTAGGCCTCCCATGGATATCAACCAGCTGTGACATATGGAGTTGCAGTGAAACTAGGCACCTCCTCCCCTAGTAAGGGTGGACAAGGCAAACCTAGTAGGAGGAAAGGGTGCCAGAAGCAGGTAACAGAGTCAGAGGCAGTCCCTGCTCTCACTGATAAAGTCCCACAAGAAGACCATGCTACACAACTGTAACATATGTGCAGGGATACATCATTCCCATGCAGGCTCCCTGATTAGCACTAAATCTCATTCTATTGTACACTTAAGGAGCTAAATTTAGACTTTGTTTCTAGGTTTGGAAGGTTTTTCTATACAAATATAAGCTTGGGGTAAGTTTAAAATAGACATGGGTAACATAGGAAATCCTTTGTGCCATGTTTCTGAGAAGTCAAATCATACAAAACTGTAATTCAATACCACTGAGAATCTCAGGTATTGCAAAGCCAGGTGAAAATGGTATTTCCCTAAAAGAGCATTTCTCTACTCTAACAGAATATGAAACCTCCATGAGGAACTGCTTAGATGTATTCACCTAACCAAACAACTCAGGACATATGGAGGAATTGGTCCTAAATGGTCAAATATAGAACATGCACTTCTTCCTAAAAAAAAAAAAAAAAAAAAAAATTTTACTGTTAGAATTTTATTGTAGTTAATATATATGCATAACTCTTAAAAGCAAGGAAACTAAATATGCAAAATATTTTAAAGATCAGTATTCTCTTTTTTCTTCTTTTTGTCTTCCCTGGATATTTTGTTTGTTTGTTTGTTTGTTTTCAGAGAAAGAGTTCATTTTAAAGTAAGTGATGCTGAGAGGATGCTCAAATCCATCAGCAAAAAATGGAATCTTGAAGGCTCAAGGACTGGAATAATAGCATAGAAATTCAATAAAATCACTGGTACCAGCAATCATCACTGGAGATTCTTCTGGAGAAGTTGGGTTCTTATTTGTTGAGGAAAGAATGAAAGGGAAAGTCCACACATGCTCTGTTCAACTGAATGCTGTTAATTCTAGCTACTGGGATTTTCTGTTGTTGTCATAGTGTGCAACCAAGTTAAGAAAGCAACCTAAAATTTAGACAGTACCTGTACATGTCAGAATGCATTTATTAACCTCCCCGAAACCACTGAGAACTTCTGTGATTGGGTGCCACTTGAGAAGGGAGCTAATGTCTAACTTCATAGTCATGCAGAGCTCATAAAACATTCCCTATCTTATATATGGCATCCAAAACATGATATGCTACATTGGTATAGTGTGGAAGATTGCAGTCTCAATGACCCAACACAGCCAAGTGAAGCAACCATAAACTCAGAACACAAACTCTCTGATACACTCCACTGCAAGGAACATGTGTTACAAAACAGAAAGGAGTGAAAATAACACCTTCTAGAACTAAGGTCATAAACTTTGTCCTTTGGAGTAAAGGCAATGTTTATCTATTTGTAAACATTGTTGGTGGTTTTACTAGAACCAAAGCCAACACTGTATACCAAATCAGATCCAAATAAACATCCCGAGGCTAAATATATTTGCTATGCACTCTACAGAGTAGAAATGACAGAGATAACTGGTTGACCAGATATTTAAATCTCAAAGTAGGAGCACAGGATTATAAAGATGCAAGATAGATGATTTTTATTGAAAGACTACAATAACACTTCACCAAGCACCTGAAAAAGAAGCTGATGCTGCCTAAATGCAGAATGAAAATGTTTAAATAATTATTCAATGGGTATCATTGATATTCAGAAGAGTATAGACAGGCAATTAAACTAAACTAGGAAATAAATTCATGTTACAAATGAGAAATTAAGCAACCAGAGGTCTTAAAAAGAAACAAATGTTGGAATTGAAGCACTTAATAAATCAAATGAGAAATACTGTTTACAGTCTCAGTATCAGACTAGATCAAGTATAAAAAAATACATGTTTTGAAGGCGTGTCCTTTGAAATATACAAAACAAAAAAGAAAAGAAAAAGTAAATGAAATAGGATTGTATTCAAGGTCATTAAGGTACCATGAAGTAAAGAATGCCCACATTTTAGGAGACCCAGTGGTGGAGAGAAAAGCAAATGTGCGGTGTTTATAATGAGAGACAACCACCAAAAGCTCACACATTTGAGGATTTGGTCTTCAACTGTTGGCGTTGTTTAGTCGGTTTAGGAGGTATAGCCTTGCTGGAAGAAATATGTTACAAGAGGTAATATTTGAGGCTATATAGCTTCTCCAAACTTCTAGTTTTCTATATGTATGTATGTATGTATGTATGTATGTATGTATGTATGTATGTATGTATCTATCCATCTATCTATCTATCTATCTATCTATCTATCTATCTATCTATCTATCTATCTTATGGACTCTCCCTCTGAAACTATAAGCTCTAAGGAATTCTTTCTTCCTCAAGATGGCTTTGGTCACGATACTTTATCACAGCCTTGGCAATGGAAAAACAGTGTAATAAATGTATTAGATAAAATACCAGCTTAAAAGTGTGCGAGGCTATCAAATAATATAGATGTGAAGTCTAGAAGGCACAGAGGATCACAAATAGACATGATCAGAAAAAAAAATCACCACTGATAACACGCTCAAACTACCAATACTGCAAGACAAAGTGAGAATTCTAAAGCCTCAATGTTGTGAACCACATCATATTACTAAACTAATAGCAGGGTTTGTAATAGAAATCTTTATGCACAAGGGGGAATGAAATGATATAGTCAAGTTCTGAAGGGAAGTAACTGTCTACCAAAACTTCTGTGACCAGCACAGCTAACCTCTATAAACTAGGATGAAATAAAGACTTCTCATGATAAGCCAAATCTGAGGGAAATAATCAACACCAGAATCTCTTTCAAAAGATGCCTGTGAATTCACTAGAAAAATAACGACTATGACAACACAGGGAAGTACACAACCCACTGGTGAAACAGAAGTCTAAGGAGACCTAGAGAAGTCTAAAACCTGATGAGTACAAAAGAAGTCAGATCACAGATGCACAAGAAGCAAAAGCAAGAGCAATATTCAAATAGAAAGTTCACAGATAACAGGATAATATGCTTTCTAATTTATTTATAATAACCTAGAAATCCCCAGTGACAAAAATACAGATTGGCAGAATGGACACAAAAACCAAGACTTGATGTGCATGTCTCCATGTGCAATCCCCACTTCATCAGTAGAGACGCACACAGACTGCCAGTGAAGTGATAGAAATGGGTATTCTGCTCACACAGAAACCAGAAGTAATAAGAAGCCATTCATCTCATGCCATTCAAAAATTAAAAATTACAAAACCATAAAGACACAGACTGTAAATGATTTAAAGTCATTACATACTGATCAGAGATTGAGTTACAAAGAAGTAACCAGTTAAAACGTATGTTTATCTAATGCCAGAGCACCAAATTTCCTAAAACAAACATTAAACTAGAGGGATAAATAAGGTCTGATAGAAAGTAATGGGAGACTTCAACATCACACTTTAATCAATTCACGGATAATGCTGATTGAAAGTCGGTAATGAAACAACAGAGTCACAGTATTCTGTAGACCAAATGTTCTTCTCAGATGTTTATCGGCCATTTCTTCCAACAGTTAGTCTGCGTATTATCTTCTTCAGAACACAGAACATCCCCTAAAACAGATCCAAATAGTAGAAATAAAAGGAATCTTAACATTAAAAAAATCAAAATTGTATCATGTAACATTTCCAGACACAGTATGAGAAGTGCAAATTAATAATAAAAATTATAAACATTATACAAATCCATGGATGCTCAGCAAAATTCAACTAGATGTACAATGAGCCACTGAAGAAAAGAAAAGAGAAAATGTAAAACGTCTTGGGGAAAGTATAAATGTAAATACAACAAAATAAAACTCACAAGACACAGCTTAAGCAGGGCTTAGAACGATGTTTATAGCAACAACTGCCTACATCTAAACACAAGAAGATGTTTTTAAAACCTAATGATGTGTCCTCAAGACCTAGGGGAAAAACAAACAAATAAACATTATTTGAAACTCAAAAGTGATAGGAAAGAAATAGCAAATACCAGGACAGAAATAAACAAAACGGAGATTACGATCAGTAAAATAAATCAAAGAACCAGACATGATTCTTTAATAAGATAAATGAACTCAATAAATATTTGTTCAGATTAAGAAAGAGAAAAACTATCGAATTAATAAAATAGAGGACATTGTAAATGATACCACAAGGAAGTATATTTATTTATTTACTCTTCTTATTTATAGGATATTAGTTTGAAGCAGCCTCCCACACTAGGCCCCACAATCACACCAAACCCCAGTGGTGTCACTTGTGCTGTGTACAATATACACAACTGACCTTGGAAATGGACAAAACAACAAAGCTCCCAAAAAACAAAACCTCAACTGATTTCAGCTGCCTGTTCCAGTTCGGTAACTGTATGAGGAGCTTACAGTGAAATGATCATTCTAGCTTTTGTTCTTTTTTAAAATATTTTTATTTTATAATTAACTTAATTTCATGTATCAGCCATGGATTCCCCCGTCCTCCCTCCTCCCTCCCCCCAGCCCTCCTCCCCAATCCACCTCCCATTCCCACTTCCTCCAAGGCAAGGGCTCCCCTGGGGAGTCAGCCCAGTCTGGTAGACTCAGCTGAGGCAGGTCCAGTCCCCTCCTCCCTGCACCAAGGCTGAGCAAAGTGTCCCAGCATAGGCTTCAGGCTCCAAAAAGCCAGCCCATGCACCAAGGACAGGTCCCAGCTCCACTGCCTGGGGGCCTCTCAAACAGTTCAAGCTAATCAACTGTCTCACTTGTCCAGAGGGCCTGGTCCAGTTCCATGGGGGCTCCTTGGCCATTGGTTCACAGTTCATGTGTTTCCACTAGTTTAGCTATTTGTCCCTGTGCTTTTCCCAATCATGGTCTCAATATCTCTCACTCATACAGACAACACCTTCCATTAAGCTAACTGGTACATTATTTTATTTCATAGAAATAGTTCATCATTTTTTAAAATAAAATATAAAAGTTAAGTTATTTACATTAACTCTGCTGTGATTTTGACTTTTGAGAACTCTATGATACCCATGGAATCTCACCAATATGGCCTCCTAAACATGACCTGAACAGGGATGATACCAATAGACATTTAATGAGGAAGAGGGAACTCTCAGAAGGCCTCACCTCTACACAAAGAACTACAGACAACTAAGAAATGCTTCGAACAGGAGAAATAGTCATCCCCAGGGATGGGTACAACAGTCAGTTATTCAATAGTAAATGGTCAGCCCTGAAATAATATATGTAAAAGAGACATACAGACTGAGAAGGTTGTATTTATGTATTTAAAATATATATTATGTACATAATATTATATATTATAAACAAAGAAAAATTCAAGACTTTGAAAAAGAGTATACATCGGAGTTTATATGAAGGAAAAGGAAGGAATAAATTATATAATTATATTATAATCTAAAAATAGTTTTAAATTCCTTAAAAAGTTCAACTTGGAAACCGCTTATTAATTATATTCTTAGAGCATATCTGAAATGTGTTAAGTATTTACTTTCTTGTCATTGATGTGCAAACCACAATATGCTTGCTTACATTTTCATCATTGTTCATTGAAGTTTTGCTGTTTGCTCTTTGCTGTTGTTTTTTGGCCTATCATTATGAATTGGTTATCAAACTGATTTTCTGTACATAATCTTTATATGTTCAATTGATCATAAGTTTAGAAAAAAAATCTTTCTCTCCTCCTCTTCCCCTGTCTTCCTTCCTTCCTCTTTCCCTTCCTCTCAGTCTCTCCCTTTCCCTCTCCTTCCCTCTGTTCCTCCATCCTTCCCCTGCTCCTCAGTTCTCCTTGTTTTAACAATTGTTCTGTAGACGAAATTCTAAACAGTCTGAGTAAATAAGAAACACAGAGCCAAATACAGAGGTAAATAGCCAAAGAGATCAGAGTCATGACTACATTATCTTACCACCTTACCGCCGTGCTTCCCCAGAGAGAGAGACCTTCTTCCTGTGTGATGTGTTTTATTGCCTTTCTATTCTGCCTTCTCATTGGCTCTAAACCCAACCACATGACTTCCTCATCACACCCTGTCTATACAGACCTCCAGATCTCTATGGTTGGTACTGGGATTAAAGGCTGGTCTCACCACACTTGGTTGTGTCCTTGACCACACAGAGACTGCCTTCCATGTGATTGGATTAAGGTCATGGGCTACCACCGCCTGACTGCTGTCCCTGGCTTGCTATGACCTCTGATCTCCAGGCAAACTTTATTTATTAACATACAAATAAATCACATTTCAGCACAAATAAAATATCACCATACTGTTCATTTCTCTCTGTTCACTATTACTAACCCCCCCCCACACACACACACAGAATATGAAGTGTTACCTTTAGGTTTCGGTGTACATTTTATTTTTTATTCTTCATGGTTTGGGTTGAAGTAGCAGTGGGTCCAAATATTCACTCAGAGTCATTTCAGCAACAATGCAAGTCGAAAATTAGGTGAAAACAGTGAGATCCTAGTGGTCCAAGTTAGCCCAGCTCACAGCCAACAACTAGTAAGAATGTATGTGGAGCTGAGAATGAGACCAGTGAACGGGGTATCATATTTTTCATATATTGTCCTTTGATCTCCACATCATGCTAGCTGCTAAATTACTCTTAATTTGTTTTACTCCAGACTCGCTCCATATACAGTGGAAATTGGCAATTAAAGACAAACTATTTTTAAAAAAGAACACTTTCTCAGTTACCTGTGGTGAAGAACTATAAACTTCAACATGCAGTTAGGTGATTAACACAGTTTAACTAAAAGTTCTGAGTTGGAGAATATTATTTTAAGGTATGTTATTTGTGTTTATGTTGCATTTGTTTAGCTCTGTGAAGATGTGTTACTGTGCCTGTCTAAAACGCATGATGGTTTAAGAAAGAGCTTAACAGCCAATAGCAAGGCAGGAGAGAGAAATAGGTGGGGCTGGCAGACAGAGAGGATAAAAAGAAGTAGCCAGAGAAGGAGCAAGGAAGCAAAAGAGATCTAGTAGTGAGAGAAGGAGGGGAGGATTGCAGGGGCCAGTCACCCAGTTATACAGCCAGCCACGGAGCAAGAGTAAGATTTACAAAAGTAAGAGAACAGGAAAAGTCCAGATGCAAAAGGTAGATGGGACAATTTAAAGTTAAGGAAAGCTGGCAAGAAACAAGCCACTAAGGCCAGGCATTCATAATTAAGAACAAGCCTCCATGTGTGATTTACTTGGGAGCTAGGTAGCAAGCCCCCCAAAAGAGCAAAAACATCCAACAAGAGTTCTGTTTGCTCCAAAATAAAAAAAAAACATTTAGCAGTTTATCTTGACCACAGCAATAGCAATGCCATATGTAAAAATCTGCTTGTTTCTGATGTCTATATTCCATTGTGAAGTATAGCTTTTGAGTAAGTCCATAGTTTTTCTTATTGGCCTTTTGCAATGTAAATTTTCAATAGTTTGCCAGGATTTTCCTTCACAGATCAGTAGAAAGAATCGTTACCACTCTAAGGCATGCCTAGCTCCAACTTTGAGACCCAGGCCCCTCATGTGTGGTCCACCAAGCCCAGCCTCATGTGATTTTTCTCTTGGCATGATGGAAGCTCTATAAAGAAAACAATTAGATGAAATTTTAATTCTTAGCTCCTCAGTATGATTTAATAATGGTTTATTGGACAATGGTACAAATAAGACAAAATGGATTGCTAGGAGATTGAACAGGACTAGTTATATCTTACACAGTCTCTTCTATATGCTATGGAATTCTTTCTTGCGATTTTGACTTTTTTCCACAGACTAAAAATAATGCCAGATATATTAATAAATATTCTCAAAACTATCATTATCCTTTAGCTTCAGGCAGTATAGAAAGTGTTCCTGTTCTTGATTTCCCTGGGTAGAACATTTTTGTGCTACAGTTTGAAGAGCACATTTATCCCCCCGAAAAAAAAAAGATTAAATCTGTCTCAAAGAAACAGTGATTCTAAATGGGAAGGGAGAGACTCGTGCACAGATGGCTTACAGTGTAGCAGCTACTTGGGTCATAAGAACGGGGTGTGGAGAGGTTGATCTGATTGTGCTGTATCATCTAACTTGGGGGTCCTAAAGCTGATACTGAATCTTCTGAATGGAAGTAATGATTCTTAAGATATTTTTTAAATCTTAAGGGAAGAATTTTTTAAGGAAAGATGTTTTCATTTTATTTCTCAAAGCCAAAATAAACATGCCTTCAGTTCCAGGTAAATGCCTAACCAAATAATGCAACCTATTGCCAAAGTTCAGCACCTCACAGAGGTCTTCTAGTCAATAAATATTGACTGAGTTCCTATTAAATTCCCAAAATATATTCATGGCAAAAATCAAGGTGAGGAAGGAGGCAAATGAGACTATAAAGGATAAACGAAAGATAGTATCCCTATACTCACTCAGATAAACAAATACTTGTAAAGCACCTATTCTTCTGAAGATTGGAAAAATCACAGATCAAAGCACCCATGCTGGAAAAGACATTGTTACTGCTTCATCCCTTGGCAAATGGGAGAAAGGCAGGAAGCCTGGAAACATGTGAAAAGCAGGAAGATGGGGAAAGGGAAACTCATCCAGCTACCAGCAGCCCATTCCTGTTATAACTAACCCATCCCTTTAGTGATGACATTAATCTCTTAAAGAATAGAGTCCTCATAACCTAATAACCCCTAAAAGGCCTCACATTTCAACAGTGCTAAACGGGGGATTAAATTCTCAATGTAAGTACCCTGGAAGATATTTTCAAACCATAACACATATGATAGGTACTTTATACATGTTTCATTCAGGTGATCAAAAATTATTGAGTACAGTATATAGTAACATTACTGTGGGTTATCCTAAAATAGTAAACTTGTGCTATCCTCATTAATCATTTCTAAGTATTTCTTCTAAATATAAGCTGTGTGCAAATCTTTATCTCGGAGAATAAAATGAAAAATTCCTGAAGAGATATACTTCAGCGCATGTATAAAGTAGTGGAATTTATGTCACATGCCAAATAGAAGAATAAAGGCTTATTATGAAAGATGTTACAAGACAAGAACAAACTTGCCAAAAATCAGTGGTCTTAACAATTTGTCATTCATAGACTTATAAAATATCTGGTATTTTAAAAACAAGCCCCAAAATGACAACTAGTAGCCACTATATACATTCATTCACCTGATTGTTTTGTAACACTAACAACACTATAAAGTGTCTGAATAAAGTTTTATGCATTTACATTTCTAACTGCTTCTTCAATGATGCCAAGTAATTTACTATTTTACATAACTATATTAATAGCTGGACAACATGAAATTAATATGATTTATAGGTATGCTGATGTTTAGAGATATTAGGAAATTTATGTAGAAAACTGTAGCCGTGAAAAATGGAATATTCATTTTTATCTGATTAAACTTGAAGAAAAGATATTTTTCATAAGTCATCCTGAAAAGATTCTAAAACTGTGTAGCTTCTGGGGGCATGGAATGTATAAAAAAGGAAGAGGGAAAAATTATCACTCTGTGTTTAGATGCTTGAAGTTTATTAGGTTATTTGAAACTACTGTTAGCAATTAGGGCTTTAGGCATATAAGCACTTAGAAATTGTAGATAATTGCAGGTTTGTATTTTTTAAAAAGCATGAATCACATGTGGTTGAAGCAATGCTGAATTGACTTGCTCTACCACCTTCAGAGGAAAGCAATTTCAAAGAAAAATGGAGAGTTAATCACTGATAAAGGAACACAAGTAAAGCAGATGTTAGACAAGTCACCATAAAGGCAAAAACTAATCAGGAACACATTGCTCTTAAATAGTACCCAAAGTATTGTGTACCCAATCTACTCAAGAAATGGCCTGCCTGAGCAAAGTTGAGAAACACTGAAGTAGACTACGGAAAGAGTAACATGAGTGCTATAAGCAGGTGTGTACAAAATATAACCATTCTTCTTTAAAATTAATTGTGAAATCCCTAAATATAAGGGAGAGTCTTGGCTTCACCCTTCTGTGTTGGTTTCCATAGTTTTTATAGAGATCCTTTACCTTAATATAGTTAAGAGATCTATTATCTTTTGAGAAAGTTTAGACTCTAAAGTCTAAACTAAGAAGGCTAATTTTCTCCTTCCTGACTACACTGTATCTTTCATGGACTCTTTGCACCTAAGACCTCCACCACTGGAGTTCCAATGTACCTGACCTTGTATGTGACCTACCAACATAGGTGATGGTATGAAGACAAACAGTCAAAATGTAATGCTTTAAAAGAAATTGCATAACTCTTGACATCTAATTTATCTAGATATTTTAATTCACCGTGCCTGACTTTATTTGTAATTTTGAGTTCCATTAAACATAGTGTTATGTACTCATGATAGTCAATACAGAAGCCACTAGACACATAGCTATTTAAATTAAAATCAAGCAATATTTAAAATTCAATTCCTTATTGACTCCAGGCCGTAGGGATTCTAGGCAAGTGATCTACCATTGAGCTATATAACCCCTGCTCTACCAGCCACCTTTGAAATGATCAGTAACCATATAAGTCTATTGTATATAACAGCTATAGAAAATGATCAACATCACGGAAATTTCTGTTTTGCAACACTGATGCCTATGAATCTAATTAACTCATTTCATTATGGAAAACTCCACAAGTGGTTGGAATGAATCTTGGATAACGAATAAATTAGTCATTTGAAATCTGTATACCATTTAGCTTGAATCGTGTTTTTTCTGGTTTTAACTATCTACAATTAATAACTCATTTTACTTAATAATTAATTACCTGTAATCTAAATCAGAAGAAATACAATGTTGGAACGTTGTAGAAATTGAAAGATACAGTCCAGCTTATAGGTGTTATAAAACATTTATCTCTATCCTATATATACTATTTCAGGAGCAAAATACACTTTCTGTTTAGTAACTATGTTATTAAATTGATCAACATATTTGACTGAAGAAAAAATAAATATTGATGGGAACAGTATGACCCTCTGTCCTTGGTCTCTACTCATTCATTTCTGAAAAATTGACTTGAGGACAAGTGTCAACAGCATGCTGATATCCACACAGGAGTCTAATTTTTCAAATAAAAGACCCATTTGGTTTTCATACGGCATGCTTTGGTTAAAGGGGGCAGGGCTATTTATTGTGAGATAGTCTCCCTGTCATTTTTCTAGTCTGTCACACTCCCAGGAAGGTTTATGGCTCCTCAGTCGGCTGTTATCTCACTTGTATCCCGAACAGAACAAACACATAAACACATAAAAGGACTCAAAGGAATACTGAAAAATAGATTTAAGTTGATTTTCATGCTGATTCTTATTGATTTTCATTCCAATCCTTGTTCTGTCATTCAGTGGTGATTACTGAACACATATTGCACACCAGATGCTGTTCAGTGCACAAGGCAATGGCTTCTGACCCTTGAGACTGAAAGTCTACTGTACCTTGAAGGGAAGGGCACAGATACTTGAAAGCAAATACATAGGTAAGATCATTTTAAGTAGAGATAAATTCTATGATGATAATAAATCAGGCTAATGCAAGGGAAGAAACTAACACAGGAATCTGCTTTTGGAAGGCTGTGCAAAAATGTCCAGCATAGTAAGTAATGACTGAAGTGACAGCTGAAATATGTTAGATGTGCAGAGACATGAGTACAATGGTGTATGTGTGTGTGTGTGTGTGTGTGTGTGTGTGTGTGTGTGTGTGTGTGTGTGTGTGT
>CABHPR010152482.1:0-26857 GCA_902168415.1 Peromyscus melanophrys | reverse complement strand
AAGAAAGAAAGAAAGAAAGAAAGAAAGAAAGAAAGAAAGAAAGAAAGAAAGGAGCAAACAAAAAACCACTTTGCTCCTCTGCCTTTCCTGCCTCTTCACTAGTCTCAGTGGCATTGGGAACTGCTGTGTATCACACAGTATACCCTTTTGTCCAAACAGCTTTACTTGCAAACGTTCATTGTGTAATGTGTTCTTGGTCAGATTCAAGGTCTCTGGCTTCTGGTACACCATCATCACTGGACCCTCACTGAAACTCCTCTCACTATCCTGCTGTTGCCCGGAGTCATGGAGATCCTGCAGCTATGATTCTGCACAACCAGTCCCTTCACATGCTCCAGCAGGTCATGGATAGGGTAGATGTTCAGGAGTGCCAACTCAAAGGTGAGAGGTGGGTGATGCTAGCTTTATTTTATTTAAGAATTTTTTCATCAATGTATTTTATCCCCATTCTTTTTTCTCTTCCAACATCTTCTAGATCCTCTCTGTCTTCACATCCACTCAATGTAATGCTCACTACCTATCTACCTATGTATCTATCTCAATCTGGATTCAATTTTTGAAGGATACAGAACTTAAGGACCTTGAGAATAGATTATATGTTGCAAAAGAGAAGCAATGAGATCACCTTGGGGAAAAAGCAGGTGACTGCAGTATTTTCAGTGGTAACAGTGATTGTTAAAAGTGATAGCAGAAGAGAGCAGAAAAGAAGATTTAAATTACTTCTTGTATTTTTATATACACATAACCATTTCTTGCCTTTGAGTAATTAGAGAAAAGGTGAAATAAAGTTAAAGGACCTCAGTGTTTGCTGAGAAAGCACACTGATTGCATGAACTTCCCTGAACTCAAACATGGTTGTTGCAGGCATGCTACCAAGTATTCCAACAGAGATGATGACTGCTGATATCGCCTTTTTGTAGTCAACCAGGCACTAAGGCATTAACAGCTCACATATTGGTCAATGCTCCAAAAACCATTACATTAGAAGCAAATATTGTGTCATACTCAGTTTTTCCATTGCTCTAACAAAATATTTGAGATAGACAATAAAAAATAAATTTTTAGAGGAAAAATTTATTTTATCCCATAGTTTTGAAGGACTCAATGTATAATTGATTGTTTTTACTGTTCTGGGTCTGCTGGCCAAGCAGCATATCACATAGTGTACAGGGAGGTTAAACTACTCATCTCATTGTCAGGAATCACAAAAGGCAAGGGAAGGGCTGAAGGTCCCCCCACACTTTCAAGGGCATGCCTCCAGTGACCTTACCTCCCACTTGTACGCTAATGTTTCATGACATCCAAAATGTCACCTTCAGACCTAAGACTTTAACATGTACTTTTGTGAGGGATTCTGGGTCTTAAACTACATCAAACTCAGTATAAGGATTAGTATAGAAGATAAAATATAACAAAAATCTTTCACAATACATTAATTTGCTTGTATTATGTCATGATAACTTTGCCATATGCTCAAATAAATTAAACTCATATTATTGAATATTAAACTCATAATAAAAAGTATGTATAAATCTCTGTACTGGTATAAATATAAATTCTTGGTCTACTCTATTGATGCCTGGGGGCCAGTGTCTAGCAGAGCAGGACTCACAAGGGATCCACGGGTTGGCATGTACTTTTTTTTTAAAAAGTACCTTTTTATCTGAGGGGGTTAGGGAAAAAGACACTCACACTCTCTCGATGGTTTCCTTCTTTATTCTCTATTCTTCTGTATTCTTTCTACTGTATATTTTTTTCTACAGCTTATATACCCCAACAAAGTTTTTCAGACAATATAAGAATTACAATATGGTTACATTCTGTTTTTCCAATGAATTATTACAATGAATACAAAACAAACAGTAAAAAAAAAACAGCGTGTTTTCCATATCTCTTACAAGATTAAACATTTTACGTATTACAGGTGAAAAATAAATTATCCCAAGAACCCATGTATGTTTATATCCAAGCTACTTGTTATAGATTAACTGTGTGGGCAAGTAAGATATTCTTCTCAGTCAGGTCTTTGACTGGCAGGCTGTGTTTTGCAGTTACAAAGAAAGGGCCAATTACTTTATTACTTATCTCGAAAGGTAATCTTATAAGGAATCTTAAAGGAATCACAAACCTTAGCTTTTATATATGAAAAAGATCAGTCAGCTCTACTTTAAACCTTTAAGGTACATACCCACTCATCAGTAGTTTCTTATATCAGGATATTGAGGGCAAAAATGGGTATAAGGAATTAATCATTACCTTTGATCATCAACCAACCCTACCAAGGAAAGTATGTCAGCTAGTAACTGTTGGGCTGCTTTGCATTTTTGACCTCAGCTATATGTCCTTGTAAACTTTAGATTGTTTTCTGGGGTTTTTCATCTCAAAGCTATTATTAAAACATCTGATCACACTGAAGTTATTTTAAGGCTTTGTTTCAGCTAGTGATGCACTCTAAAACCTGTGAACACATCTCCAAACTTTAAGATTAGAAGAATTTAAGCTAGCTGGGTTACTGGGATTTAATTATTCTTCTTAATCATTAACCTACAGTCTATACAGCTCCTCAATAAAAACACATATGTTTTAGCTATGTGACCACTTCCTTGTATATATTTTTATTCATCAAAACTCTGTATAAACCAACATTATTATTGTCAATCAGACAGGTACAGCTCAGTAAGGAATCATCTTCATAATAATCCACAGGGAAAAATGCCCAGTAGAACAGGATATTTCCATGAGATAAACACACTACATTATAAGCAGTGGGGAGTCTCTCTGCACCCATTCATTCCATGTCAGATACCATATAAAGATAGCAGCAGCAAACTTGTAAAGGCACAGCAGAAGCAAAAGATACTCCGCGGTTTGGGTCAGGGCCTTGTCTATCAGAGATTCACCCATCATGGAGTTGCCTCCCGGTGGGCTGACATCTTGAACTTCAATTGCCATCTGTTACTACTCTGACATGGCCACAGGCACTACTCACAATAGGAAAGTATGTATAATTTCTGCACTGGTATAAATTTAAATTCTTGGACTTTATGTAAGTTTGGACTAATCATTTATTCTCTTGAGCCTCACCTGAAAATGGAGGCAACACTGTTCACAGCATTGGCGGGTACACTACTTGAGGCAGTGTATGTGTGATACTTCATTTACTGTGCATGATAAAATTGAATATCAAAATGGGAGGGCAGGGGCTTCTCTCTTCTCCACTCCTGCTTTACTTCCAGCATGATTTGTATTGTTATTTGGCACCAACTGAGCAATGCTAGCATTAAAGTGATGTCTGTTTCCTGTTTCCTGGCATCTTCAGAAAGAGTTCTCAGTTTGTTTTCCTCAAATGTGTGTATTTCAGAGACAAATATCAGAGGTTGAGAAGTGGATTGTTTTAACTGAACAGATTTGTCAATTCCTAGAATAAAAGTGTGCATTTGTGATGCTTAAATCGTGTCTAATGTATGAGGGAATGAGGTGGCTCCATCCACAATGGAAAATTAAAATGAAGTTACCAGTACAGGGAATGAAGAATTCTGATCATAAAACAAAAGTCAATTAATATCTATCAGTAATTTTAAGAAATATTGAGGGTCCTTTTCTCAATTGTTCTCTAAATATGTTAATCTTATTCCATTCCAATCATATTCCAAATGCCAATTCCATTTCACCTCTGAACTAATAAACATAGTAATACTGCACAGTAGAGTCAACTTGAGACAAATAATTGCTAAACACATTTCCACATTTTTATCTTTATTGTTATCAGCTCTCAAAGTGAGGGCAATACAAGGCTTAACTTGCTGCACTCTTGGTATGAAAGTACAGAAAAATAATTTCTATTTTTATAAGAAATGTACAATTAATGTTTTAGATATAATTATAGATGTAATATGCTCATGGACAGAAAATAATTTTCCACCATTGTTTGCACCAAAAAGTTCCCATGTCACTGCATTCTGGCTAATTAGACAAACAGTAAGTCTATCAGTGAGAAAGAATTTTGCTCCCTAGAGGGAAATAATAGAAAATAAGGTTTCACATTCCCACTCAACTACTGCTTGTCCTCTTTGGATGAACTCATGTTGCTACTCAACACTATGACCAACAAAGGAGAGTAGATTTTTAAAAAGAGTTGGGTTTATGATGAAGTCTAAGAAAAATTATCATCTTCCATAAACTGCTAACATCTAGAATAAGGGTTAAGTATAAAGAATAAGACAGATGTAACTAGACTGATATGATATTAGTTGAGATTTTTAGTATCTGTTGGTGAATGATAAGACAAAGCTGCCGTACTGTTGTGAGGGGCCTTGCATTTATTCTGGAAATAAGAAGATGGAACCAAGATAAGGAGTATCTATGGAACAAATACTGGAGCTTTTTGTCAACAATTCATAGATCATTGAGCTATATGAACCCCGCTAAACTGTGTGCATATGCATACAGTCTTGGAAATTACAGAATCAATATCAAATAGATGTAGAGTAATGTCTACAAACAGATTGGTATTTCTTTCATCTGCTCTCTTAGTGTACTTGGCACATCACAAGCTTTCAGCGATAGCTGCTGAGTAAATAAACAAGGCATGAACTCTGTCATCTTTTGTCCTTTTAAGTTTGTGTTTTTGCTACCATCTAAGACTTCACTAGTGTCACAAAGTGTCCCTCCTCTTCAAAGTTCTCATTCCTGAGAAAGAGGGTGTAGCTACGTGTCCTGGTGGGACTGACACAACAGGTTCATATGCAAATGCTAATGAAGTGCGGGGACAGGACCTTGGCCCAGAAGAAAGGTACAGACTGTTTTCCAAGGTCATGAGAATTCCACTGCAGAGAAATGACAAAGTCTATGTTCTGTTTAATTTTTAAGAAGACTCTACTACAAAGTATGCAAGGCTGGAGGAGTCCCTTAAAGTCCATGCGAACTTAGAAATTAGAATAGGGCTGTTTTGTAAATAAATGACTTCTTAATTTAAGTTTTAAATATTTATGGTTATAGCCAGCTAAACTAGGAAAGTCTGGATTAGAGCAAACCTTAGTTTTAACCTCTGGTGTCCTTGTAAAAATAAAAAAGAATGTAGAGACACAATCAGTAAGTGAAGCAACTAGAATGGCAAGGGGCAGAAGCAGGCTGTGGCCAGTCCAGCAATGGCAAACATTGCTGGCTAGAACCAGACACTGGGAAAGAAGGAGACAGCAAGTTGGTGGCAATGTACTATGGAAGTTTGAGGAAATCCAAACATATTTACAGATCTGGACTAAAAGGAAAGTTCAAAAAAGGCCTTATGAAGAAAAATAAAACAATAAAGCTTGGTTTGCAAGGTCATTTGCTGTCACTGGCTTGGCTATTCTGGAATCAAACAAGGGGCATACCACAATGAAATGCCTTAAGACATCTTCATATAGTTCAGAGGCTTCTGAAGCCATTAGAAATCTATGGTGGAATGAAGAATGGAGTCATGTGCCACAGCCTGAATCCTGTTTCATTGTGAGAGGAACCGAATGCCAAATGCCTCCACTCTAGCTGTAGGAGTCCAGATTCATTGACAAAACTATTATGGTCTCATTAAAAAGCAAATTCTCTTTCTTTCCTTTTTCTTTTAGCAAGTATGAAAGCAATTTAACATCTCAACAAGTGGCTGTCACCTGGAAACTGAAGGAAAAGTAATACCCACTAAATGAAGAATATTTATATTAGACAACTATATTTGAGAAAAATGTTGTTTTCTATGTGGTTTCACTTCTTATCAATACTTAGGAATAGCACATTCTTAGTGACTGTACATTCATGTTATATTTTATGGCTATTTTTTATTTGGGGAATGTGAAACTAATACAGAGATGTTTGCTGTTATACAATAAATCACTACAAAATGGACAATAGATATATACTGACTATTACACGTTATTGACAATATCAGTAAGAAATATCTGAGTGAGACAGTTATATGCTAGAAATTATTAATTTACTTATAGCATTAAGTAGTTAAAACTAAAGGAGAACTCTGTAAGGTGGTAGCCCAAAACTTAGTTGATCTCCAAACTTACATTTAAGTAACTTCTACACTTTGGTTTTATTTCACTATTTAGAAATGTAAGTTCAAATACCTATTATTTTGAGTGTATGTGGTGTGTGTGTGTGTGTGTGTGTGTGTGTGTGTGTGTGTGTGTGACTGAATCTGTTTATGTGTGTCTGTGACTGCATTCACCACATATTTCACATTTTGCAACATTATATGTAGAACTCAGCATTAGTCATCTTTGCTTTACTTCAGCAAAGACCTAAGGTAAAAATTAGCTGACAATGGAAAAATGTTTTATTTTGGCCCCAGCTCTGAGGACTCTAATCCAAAATGAATAGACGCATTGCTTTGTGTTAGTAACAAGAAGAGTACAGTATTTCTCTGGGAAATAGAAATGTTGCAGCTCTTAATGAGCAAAGGACTACCCACAGCAAATACTCCCCAAAGTTTCCATCATCAGGAAATAGTACCACCACAGAGAATGAGCCTTAAATACACAAGGTTTTAGTGGCCATCCAACATCCAAACTATACAAGCCTTCTAGATGTTATGCCTTGAAATAAGAGACCAGTCTCACTTTATGGTAGAATACATAGTTATTCCCATTTTAATTATCACTATGCAAGGAAACTTATTCAGTGATGTTTGTTTAATTTTATGAGAACAGCTAAGTCCCAATTTTCTAGAGAGAAACTTGTAACAAAAAGCAGGATGACATTTCCTGGTATTTCTTTCTTTCAGATTCCTGAAGGTCTAAGCTCTGGGTCCATCTCCCTTAACCCTATGCCAATCATTAGTTAAGCTTCATCCTGGTAAATGGGAGTCAAGAATAAAATACAATTGAACAAAATACATGTACAGGATCACCAGGGCAAATCAGTGCTAGCAAACGTTTATATCGCATTGCAGTTATTTAGTACGCATGCAAAAATAGGTGTACATGTACCACAGCTAGCATGTGCAATAAGACAACTACTTCTTGGAGTAAGTTCTCTCCTTCCACCATGCAGGGTCTAGGGATCAACCCAAGGTTGTCAGGCTTGTCAGAAAGTGACTCTTCAGCTGAACTATTTCACAGCCTGGCAAATATTTTTGAAATGCTTGCAATATTCATCAGATACTATGTTACCAGTGTAATTAGTTTATATGGACAGAGTCCTTAAGGAGGACAGTACAATTGGTATTAACACTGGTATATCACTATAGCTTTCCTGATATCCTAGTGTTTTTACTTTCCACCCACTCCTTACTATCTTACAACCCTTAGTTGTAGCATTCTACGGAAATATTACTGCTGTAACTACTATTTTAATCTATATTGTTAAGTAAGAATCTTTTTATATATTAGACAAGTCTATGTTTATTCATGCCTTCATTACCCATGGTTTTAGTTACCTATGATAAACCACAGACTAAAACTATTAAGTAGAAAATTCCAGAGAGAAACAATCCATGCTTTAAATTATATGACTCTCTGAGTAGTATGAAGAAATTTCTAACTGTTGTGTTCCATCATGGATAAGATGTGGCATTTCTTTATCCAGGGTACCTACATTACATGTACCAAATCATACTCACTTAGCAGGTACTGTAGTTATTACTGTCATGGTACTGTAGTGTTGTGAGGTAAGCCCACAAGAGGCTACTACACAGACATTGTTTTTTTTTCTTCTTCTTTTTTTTTTTTTTGAGACAGGGTTTATCTGTGTAGTTTTGGTGCCTGTCCTGGATCTCTCTCTGTACACCAGGCTGGCCTCGAACTCAAGATCCACCTGGCTCTGCCTCCCGAGTGCTGGGATTAAGCGTGCCGCCACTGCCCAGCCTACTCAGGCATTCTCAAAACCAAAAGGCAAACCTTTACTGATAGAGGTAATTGCGTGAGGAAGTTGCCCAAATCATGCAACCCCGAGCCTTACAGTTTTTTGTCTTTTATGCTCAAAAACCACATCCTAGTTGGGATACTTCAGCTAGCAAGAAGCAGAACTACAGAAAATAAAAAGAAAGGTTTGTCCATTTAGGGACTTCTTCCTGAGGACTTTCTGGGAACTATGGACTGAGTCTTTGTTGCTGTTTCAGTGAGTATTGGAGACCAAGTGCTGGGGATTAAGGTTAGCATGGTTCCTCAATCATGGCATCACCATACTAAGGCCTGAGGGCCTCTTACAGCAGTACATTTGCTCAAGTGATTCTTGTTTTACTTAAGAGCAACCCTGATTGCGCCTAAATGTCATACTTTTCTGCATTATCTTCCAAACAAAGAAGAAAGGCGGCAGTGTGGTTCTGAAATAGCCACTGCCTTCTACATGGTTCCATGAAGACAAAAGATTTTCAACTTAACATGGAAGGCTTCTATTATTCTCCTGGGGAAACATTATGAGGCAATTCACTTGCTGCTTCAGCAGCGAAGCCATGCAAATATATGCCACTGTCACTTTCAGGGGACAGGGAAGAGCTGAGCAGCTAAATACTTCTGTTTTATACCCAACAGGTATACCCACCTTTGTTTTCTAGGTGGACTATGTTAATTTGTGTAATTTAAAGGCTTTAAACTTTATCCTTGCAAGTGACTCATTTAATTTTAAGAAGATTGAGTCATTAGCTGTCTTCCTTATAAATAATGTTTTAAAAATATACCAAAAATTTATAAACCTCTTTCTCTGAAAATAAGGAAACATTAAATGTTCATGAGGAAGTATTTTTAGCTGGATTTTACTAGGCAGTTATATTCTAAAAGGAACTGAATGGCTTCCAGTGAATGGAAACTAAGTAATGGGTAATTTTATTTATTATAATAATTTGCTTTAGATATTCTTTGAAGTAAATCTTGTTCTGTTCAATGCTATTTTAATTAAATATTCACTGTACATAAGTCAATGTTGTTAGATGTTGGGTCAATATAGTTATGAGTCTGTTTATATTTATAATGGCTCTCTTGCTTCTTTGTAGCAAAATTTAATGGCCTATAAATTAAAACACAATTGGGTTGTCTTGTAAAATAGTTCTAAGAATTATTTTCAAGATACAAACAATGAAAGCAGTGTAGCATCCAAGAAACCAGGCATGGTAACTCATACCTATAACCCCAGCACTCAGGTTGAGACAGAAGGATTACTGTAAATTCAAATCCAGCCTAGCTACATGAGAATTTCTAGGCCAGCCTCAGCTGTAGTGAGACACTGTGGCAAACAAACAAGCAAGTAGAAAAAAATCCAGTTAACTTGAATTGGGAACTAGTTTATACACAAACCGTGTGTGTGTGTGTGTGTGTGTGTGTGTGTGTGTGTGTGTGTGTATTATACACACTAAATACATATGTATGTGTGTATATATATATATATATATATATGCATTCTTAATAACCATGATAACATCAAGCATAGTTAAGTCAAGTCACTTGCAGAAAAAATATTATTTAACATCTCTCATGCTTATTCATTTAAAATCAGGAGAAAATGTCCTTAAATGATAGCTATCTTCAGATGACAATGAGTTGAAAATGGAAGACCTCAATTGTCACCAAAGTTGTAAATGAAGAAACTCTCAAAATTGGGTGGTCAATGCATACATAAGCAGAAATCTCTGTGACCAGCCTCACAGGGCCCAAAGATAATTTCTAAAGATGTTTGTTCAGAAGTCTCCCCCAACTACAAGACTCTATCAACTTTCCTTACATTGAAGCCATACATCTGGATTGTGCATGAGAGACAGGAATACAGATCTTGTGTTCCTTAAGCTGAGAAAATGTGTATTTCTGGGCACAGAAGCACTTAAGCATGTGAACTGGAGCTTCCCCATCACCCTTACTGGTAACTTGGTGATGTGCTGTAGCACCCTGAATATATCTCTGTATCTATGTATCTGTCTGTGTGTCTATATGTCTGTCTTCCTATCTTCCTGTCTACTATCTATCTATCTACTTACCTTTCTATGTATCTGTCTTTCTATTTATGTATTCTCAACCTTTCATCTTTTTTTATCACCTATCTATCTGTATAACATCTATCATCTATCTACCATTAATCTGCCAATCATCTATTTAACTATATCTGCCATCAATTTGTTATTTTACACTGTTTATAAGATATATGGGAAAATCTTATGGAAAAGCATCATGTTACTTGTAATTAACACAATTTTATCAGATGATTTAGTATTATTAGGCCTAATATTATTTTTTATCTGAACAAAATAGATCTGAGATGGTGATTAAATTTTTGAAAGGAACAGCAGGAAACATAAAGAAAATATGAATAAGGAATGTTTAGATTCAATATGATTTTCTCTTTAAAATAAGGAATTAAATAAATACAATCTGCTCAGTCTGTTCAATGTTGTTTGCATGTATTTTTTCAGAGCTGACCATTTGTCACTGTATAGTCAACTGATGTGCTCTTCTTATTTATTTAGAAATATATATGTATGTTCATATACATATACGCATGAATAACAATGAAAAATGAGATCAATAATTTGAATGAGAGCAAGGAACGGTATATGGCAGGGTTTGGAGGGAGAAAGGGGAAGAGAAAATGTAATTTACCAATCTCAAAACAAGACTTAAAAAATGCAATTAAACTAAGCCAATCTATAATATAAATATAGAGAAATATATACTATAATTGATATTTTTATTGAAGGAGAGGGAGGTTATTTCAAATGTGCTGGAAGTGAAATATCTTTCATTATGTATCTCACTGGTAGTTCTGTGGAAGAGGCCATTATACTAAGGACACACTAAGTGATGAATAGTTTTTGGTCCCATTTCTATCATTTTAGATCATACATGATTTTTTATGGTTTTTGTTTTTATGTTGTTCAAACCAAATTGTATATTGGGTTGAATAATCAATAAAAATATCTGGCTTTAAAGTGAGGGCCAGAAAGATTCTATTCCCCAAGGGAAAAAATAAAAACAACGTATTTTAAAAATGTGCCAACCAACAGAAATGATGTAATGAAATATTGAAGGTCAAAATTGGTGTAAAAAAAAATCCAAGGTGAACAAAACATTACTTTGAATAAAGAAAGGATCATGATACTGGTTCTTCTTTCTGCCACGGGCTCCTGCAATCTTCGACATGGTGCCTCTAGATGTTTCTTTACAGAGAATGTCCCTGGGTTACACTCTGTCCATCATAGAATTTGCAATAAGTCAGTTTTTATATAAGCAATATGAACAGGCATATTGCAAAACAGTTTGAATCACCTAAGGTGTTATTTTATCAGCAACTATTGAATACATAATAACCAGATAAAATTGATGTCTTTTTCTCCCTCTGTACTCACTTATGAGGACACATGCTTTGTTTTAGAGATCAAGGCAAGCCATAAAAGCCAGGCATTGGTGTTGATACCAAAACCTGAAAGCCCAGAAAGCCGAAACAAGGATGAAGAAAGATTACAAAATCCACATGCCTCCAAGCTACATTCGCCTCTCAGAGTAAACATTAGTTTCTGCAAATAAAACAAAGGTGATGATGTTAGCTTTCTTCTTTTATCAACATATCAGACTTGCTGTGGACATATTTTCTAGGGGTTGGAATGAAGGATTTGGTAAGTAAGGATTTGTCTAAAGTAAGTTCTATGAGCCATTATTCTACTGCCCTCTATTGTCTAATAGTGAATAATAATGTCCTTGAGCAGGATACAACATAAAATATCTTTTTTAAAACAATCATGTATATCTGTCGTCTACATGCTTACAAATAACCTAAAATTTCCTCCAGAAGGCAATATATATGTGGCTTTGCTTTAGTGTTCAAATTCCATTAGAATTTTTTTTTAATTTTTGACATTCATAACACAGTACACAATGAAAAAGTAAATATTTGGTAATTTAACTTACTTGTTTTAACAGAAATAATACATTTAATGATATTTATTTCAATATATAAGTAGTATTAAAATTAATAAAACAGTGCCTCCTATATCCAGACTTAAATACTGACGTAGGCTTGTGAGTTTGCTGCATACAATTTTGCTAAAACATCTACTGACAAATATGATCAGGCAAGCTTTTTTTAGCTCAAAAAATTAGGATCCTTCTTTCTTTCTTTCTTTGCTTGCTTCATTCCTTCCTGCCTTTTCCCCACCAGCGGTCTCTCTCCCTCCTTAACTCCCTCCTTCCCTATCACTGGGAGATTATTAATACCTCCATTCTTCTTCAAGTTCTACCCACATCTTCCATGAGTACCCTTGCTAAGAGTAGTAAGAACTACTGTAAAACTTGCCTAAAAAACTTGAAGACCATGTCACAAGTACACATGAAGCAATCAACAAATGAATGTAAAAGACAGGATGGTGTTATCATAAGAAAATTAAACCTACAGAAGAAAGGTGCAGTGGGAGATTTTGGATTCAGGTCAGCTGTTTATAAAGGATTCTCCATTTAGAAGGTAACACAGACAAAAAGAAGACAAGAACTTGAATATGGGTGTCCCCTGGAGCCCGAGCAGTTCATCTACCAAGAGAAAAGCAAGATTAGGCAAGAGGAAAACCGATTTTGCTTGTGCTAGACTCTGCTTATTCACAGGGCAAGAGCTGTGTCATTGAGTTTGTGGGATACTGAGATCAATATGAAGTACATGGTTACCTAGAAACTGTTAAAGAGAGTGAGACAAAAGGGAAAAGAAGAGAAAAGGGGAAGAAACAAAGGATGGACAGAGCGAGAGTGAGATAGAAAAGGAAGAGAATGAGGGAGGAAGGTGAGGCTAGATGGAAGAGAAGGAAAAATGAAAAGAAGGGAGGGGAGAGAGTAGAGAGAAAAGAAGGAAGAGAGAGAGAAAGGGAGAGAATTTGTAAGGGACACTGTTAAACAGAATGTTTATATAGTCAAACACATACTGACACATTGGATATTGCATAAAGAGCTAAGCTAATAAAATGTCACTGTACCCCCTCAAAAAAAAAAACAGAAAGAAAAAAAGAAAAGAAGACAAAGAAGAAGCTCTAAATTCATTCTGAAGCACACCCAGGTAGGTGTTGAATTTCTAAGCAGGTGAAGGATCGGATGAAAATATAATTCAACCTTCAGTGGCATATGCAGGTGCACAATAAACAAATGTTGACATTATCCGATCAGGCAGAATGGTATTTGCAATAACACATTACTGCTAATGATAATCTTCCTGTAATTGCAATGTACAAGGTAGCATTTCCATCACTCCCTAGCCTGTTAATCTGCCTGCTACTCATTCATCTATTTATTCAAGGTGCAAATATTCATTGCATAACTTACATGGGAGGTGCATTAAGCCAAATCTAACAAGAAAATGAGAATGATTTATTTATTTATGTATAGGGGCTGAACTTTATTCCAAAAGTGGATTTAAAGCAAGGAAGCGTGATTAATATACAATTGCTTATCTTAAGCAACGTATAATCCTAGTGTGGTAAGATATTCATGCATAATAAAACAAAGAAAACTAAAAATATTAATGCTGTAAGTGGGAGGCATAAAACCATTCTTTGTGAGCTCAGAAGAAAGTGATGAATTTGAAACTGCAGAACTGAGAATTTCTTCCCAAGAAGCATTAAGAGCAAACACATAAAGATGCATAAATTCTACTGTACAAAAGGAGAAATAAAAAAAAAGTCACTTCACATCTATAGGGCATCACCTATCTGATGTGCTACCACCAGCTGGGAACATCATGATTACGGGACCAGGAAAACATACAAAGAAGACAACAATCTACATTCCTTCTACCCAGGAAGTGGGAGATGTATTTGCAGAGCTAGATGATGCTACTCAGGTACAAACTTCCAAGCTACTGTAGGTTCATTAAACCATATAAAGCCAGGCATGATAGTTATACCTTGAATCCCACATTCAGGAGGCAGATCCAGGCCAATCTCTGTGAGTTCAAGGCCAACCTGGGCTACACAGTAAGACCTAGCCTTAAAAGACACAAAATCAACAAACAAAAACAAAACACATAAAGTATGAGTTTTCTTTTCTGTAAGAATGAAAGATATATGCCTGGCGGTGGTAACACACACCTTTAATCCCAGCACTCGGGAGGCAGAAGCAAGCAGATCTCTGTGAGCTCAAAGCCAGCTTGGGCTACAGAGTGAGTTCCAGGAAAGTCTCCAAAGTTACACAGAGAAACCCTGTCTCAAAACAAAAAAAAACAAACAAAAAACAAAACAAACAAAAGAATGAAAGACATGTGGGTTGGGAGGGTGGATAATAAGGTTTTCTAAGGTAAGGGTAACAAGAGTACAAAGCTGAAGAGCATTTAACAAGAACATTTAACTCTGGAAGCCAGAAGTACCCCAGAGAAGGCTGCTCTAGTCCTGTAAGTACATCTGCTCAAAGCTTTCATTTATATTTTTATGGCAGAAGAATGCAAAATTAGAAAGAATCTACTGTATTTAGTCACTATTTTTAACCGAAGAGGGAGTAAAAGGTGTTGTGATAGAGTCTACTTTAGCTTTGATGCCAGAACTATTAACTAAATCGTTTAGCGTTGGTGAAATTTTTTGGACTAGGGGTAAGAACAATAGGCTACATGATACAGATATTTGCAAATCAAAATGACAATACTAAAACTTCAGGTACAAATCTGGAAGCTGTCTTCATCAAGGAGGGAACATGAGTCTTGTCTTCTCTCCTTTTTATCTTATAATTTTGAACATCTTTGACTCTCCATTCTTATATCATATCTTTCATTTCTCCCAGAGAAAGATTTTTGAGCTAGAAGAAATTAGGATGAATGACATACCTTATCTAACCCATGTACTTTAAATGACTAGGAAGCAGAAAAAAAACATGCAGATATAAAACACACAATTTCAGTTTATTACTGATAAGTACTTGGGGTTTATTTTTTAAAGGCATTTTATTATATTAGGCATGTACAGTTTATTATTCTACTGGGATAAGCTGTGGCCCTGAATAGCTAGCTAAGTTTCAGCTACAGTTAGTATTACATTCTGTGGCCTATGAAGAGATATATGCAAAACGATATGGCTTTAATTATTAAAATGTGTGAGGTGTTTTTAAATTATTTTCTTAATTTGGACCAGTGAGATCACTCTCTGGGTAAGAATACTTACTGCCCATTCTGATGACCTGAGTTCAAGCCTCAGGACCCACCTGGTGCAAGTACAGTACTGATGCTCATGTACATGCATGTGCACATACAGTTAAATGCAATAAAATTTAAAATATAATAAAAATAAATACAAATTATTTTATTTATTAATCTATTGTGTTAATCTGTTTAGTACTAATACAACAGAATACCTAGTGCTGAGTTCTTTATAAAGGAATTAAGTGTGTTTACCATGCAGTTTAGGAATGTGGAAGTCCAGGTGTGGGTGGCTTCATCTCGTGGGACTCTAATGAGGGTCCCCCTGGAGCAGGCAAGTAATTGGAAATGGCAGTGCACAGAAGAATCCAATGCCGGCAGCAGCCTCACTTCATAGGCTTCTACCATTCAAAGAACTAGTTTGCACTTCAAAAGACCATATCAATACTTTCCAAGATACTCCCCCAAATAAATTATCTCAGAGAAGACCCCACACTTTTAATCATCCCCATCTCAATACCACCACATGATCAAGCTTCCAGTATATACACCTTTTGTACTATCGTTTAAACTCTGTCTGAATCACACAGCCATCATTAAACAATTGACTGTTGGGGGCTGGAGAGATGGCTCAGCAGGTAAGAACATTGACTGTTTTGCAGAGGATTTGGGTTAAGTTACCAGAACCCACACTGTGGGCGGGGGTCACAAACTTTTATAACTCCAGTTCCAAGGGAATTTTCTCCCTCTTCTGGATTCCTCTGGCAGTGTAAACATGTGGTACACATACAAACATGTGGCAAACTCATACACATAAAAATAAATCTTAAAATTTTTTACTTTAATGTATAGAGTTCATGAATTTTAAACGTAGCCATAAACCACAGTCAAAATACATAAAACAGTTTGACCATCTCCCCTTACTATAAACTATCCTTTGGCAAATGCTAAAACTCTTCTCCAACAATTTTTGTTTTATTCCAGAAAGCTATATAGAGAAATATCATATATGTCACCTAGCATCACACCCTGACATATATGTAGGGCATTTAAGAACTAATAATAGCTTATAATCATTTTCAGCAATGACAATTCATGTCTGAGTCATATTCCATTTCATAGATATACCATAGGGTTTTGTTTTTTGTTATTTACTTCATTGAAAACATTTGGAGTTTGGTCTAGTTTGGGATAATTATGGACGAGGGTACCATCAGTAAAGCTTTCTGTGTAACTATGACTTTTTTCCCTAAAGAAAATACCCAGATGCTGAACTGTAGGTTTATAAGGTAAGTGGACACTTAGCTCAGTAGGAAACTGCTGTGCTCATTTGTCATCTCGAAGACCCACTAGCAATGTACAAGCATGTCAGCTGCTTTCCTGCCCCTGAAGCAAGGTTTCTTCACCTCTTTTCTCTCATGACGTCTGTTTATGCCATCAGAGTTTACTGGGGCCCATGTGCTAGGTATATAAAACAAGTAAGTGAACATTTCCTGATAACCAATCATTTAAGACATAGTTTGGTTATACATATAATTTCACTATTTATTACGGACAAAAGCCAATGTGAATGCTGATGAAACGGGAGCAATAGGGGATCACGACTTGTTCTCATTAATAAAAGAATTTAAGAAAGGAAACCCAAAGGCGATTTTATTAGCATTTAAAAGAGAAACCCAAGGGGAAGCATCAGGCAACAACCAGCACCTGCCCAGACAAAGAGGACAGAGGAGAAAATAAGGTTCAGAATGCATTTGATTTTGAATTAACACTTAATTGTCACACATTCTGAAACCTTTCACTGTTACCAACTTTGCATGGCCCCCACATTTAGTTATGTGGCCCTATGGCAATGTGATCTATAGTTTAGGAAGCTCTTGGCTATTTTAGCCATTCCTAAGGTATTCAGAAGACACAGCACTGTGGTCTTATTTTTCACGCCCTTTAATGGCTAAGGATGTCCATTTGCTTATTTTTTTTTATCTTTAATCTTTGGTGGCATCATATAGCTTAGTCACTTATCCTCGATTTTAAGCTGTTTCTATAGCATTACCTTTCTTTGCTTTGTTCTTGTCTTTTTCTCAGCTTTAGTCCTTTCCCTTCACTCTACACCCTCTGATGACCTGACAGAAATGCTCTTGGAACAGGTTTGATGTGTAGAATTGAAGAGGAAGAAAGCATAATTGAAAGACACATAAATATTTTAACGTGTAAAATAACAGGCTCGTTCTTGGGTTTAAAATTGAAGAAAGTATCAAATTCTCTCAAAGGCATGGTCAATCTCCCTAACAAAGTCTGTAATCGTGTAGTCATGTGATGAGGGCTGAGTGAAGACTCATAATGAGATGAAGTAACCCTGTTTCTTTTTTCCTTGTTCTTTCCTTATAGCTAGAGTTGTTTCTCTGGGAACTGAGTGTGCACAAGGATCTGCGACATTATGATCTGTGAAATGCACGTTTGCACAAAAGCATTGTTAGGATTTCAAAGAGATCTTGGTTTTCCTTTCCAGGGCAGGTCTGTATACTGATTATATTAAGCAGATCTAAAAACCTTAGGGCAAGAGGGGCCTTGTGTGTAAATATTGTCTTTCCTACATCTTCTGCTGAGTGTTCTGGAACATTACCCAGAGATTAATTAAAGCATGTCAACATTGTTGGAACTGTCCCTGGCAGTTTTTTGCCTGGCAGCTCTGTGAACTTTCCAGAAGATGACTACCTGAAAACCAATGTGGGACCACTACTCCAATTAGCTCCAGTAAACCTGAAGCAACACCACAGACCTTCTGGCTTCCATGACACATCTGCTCTCAAAGCAGGCTGCTTAAAAGCAATGTAATACCTCCAGAAATATGATAAATGTCAAATGCTCAGTATAAGTTATAGTTATATTTTCTTAGATTGACATTATGCTTATAAAACCTTAACAACTGACACTCTTATTCTATTAAGGCTTTTTCTACAGAGTTAATCTAATAATGGCTTAGAAAATTATATATGAATAAAAGGAAGAAGTTAGAGGAACAGAAAAAGATAAAGAGAACTGGATGGGTTGTGAAACAGTTCCTATTTAAATTTTGCTGATTTTCAACTCTAGCGAATAATTAGAGCAATGCATTTTCCCCATAATTTTTTATCTTCATACAGAAGAATAGTTTCTTTAAAAGATTACAGTAAAAATTCAAAACATTAAAAAGTTTGGATAATGGGTACCAAAATACAGCTAAAAAGAAGGAATAGATTTTGGTTTTACAACCAAGGGTATGACTTACAGTTCAGAATAATCTATTACATATTTAATGAACATCTAGAAGATGTGAACTCCAAAGGCTCAAAACATAAAGAAATCATAAGGAAGAGAAAAATGCTAATTTCCCCTTACTTGATCAGTGTACCTCATATCCTAGAGTACTGGATTGAATACTATCTATGTCTGCAATCCATACATGTTAATAAAGATAATATAAACAATAATATTAGTCTTTCAAAATAAAAATAGCCATTTCATATTGTTCCTGTGTTCACTCTGAGAAAATACCACATTTTCTTGAATTTATTTAAAGTATTTTTATGCACTGAGTTATTTCTGACATCCTTAAATAATCTTTAACTTAGCATCTCTTAAAATGCCCAAACTAAAATTGTTTATGAGTATTACCTTTATTTTTACATTAAACAAATGCCCAGATTCTCTTTAATACCTTTTTCTTAATCAATATTTAAATGAAAATACTGTATTACATTAATAACTTGCCTATGGCCAAAATTCCAATTTTCTTTACCCATGTTGCTATTTGCTGGAGATAATTAGAGGAGGAATGAGATATCATGTAGTCCTTCTTAAAATTCACAATGCACTTTACAGTAATGACTCCAATGCACTAGAAAGTTTGTATAGCCATTACTCAGTCTCTTCCATTTTCCTGTGGTGCTTCATCATCAAAAATAAGAAAGAAAAGATACAATTTGTGCAAGAAAGTAGGGTTTTGAATGTTAAGTAACTAAAAAGGAGCAGAAAGGAAAGAGAAATCGTGCTGGACTCTGAGCTATTGTGAAGAAAAATCAAAGGGAGTGAATGTTCTCAAGGGTTAGCCTTGATGCTTGCAAAATGTCAGAAAGCAGCGAGCAAGCAGCATCACCGGGGACTTACAGAGCATGGCTGGCGTGACTGCAATTCATAAGGAGACCCAGTGCAGGCACAGCATCTTCCCTCTCTTATCCTCAGGCCAAATATATAGTACCAGATAACAAGTCTGCAATTGCTATTAAAGTATACATTGTATATTTACTCTCCTTAAGTGATTACAGAACACTTTAAGTGCCTATTTAGACAATTTTGTTTTATTTTTCAGAAGTATAACTGGTGTTTCAGCACAAGCTCTTTTCAAAGTGAATTTCTGGATTGCCAGTAGCCAGAAGCTGGGCACCTAGATTTGAAAATTCACTAACCATACAGAAGAACTACTGAATCAGAATCTGTTTCTCGAAAGAATATACATTCTTTCAAATCCTTCAAACAGTTTTGATATAGGCTAACATTTGAGAACCACTGTCAGGGTAAAAACTATGACGCCAAGCATAATTTCAAAAGTATTTCTCATTCCTTTGTTCAGTTTGTTTAGTAAGTATATACAGGATGCCAGTCACCGGCAAGACTGTTAACAGTGTGACATGGTTTCATTTCCGATCTAGAGATCATAAGCAAACAAGTGAGCCACTAAATGAAAAAATTGTGCTACAAAGGATGCTGAAGAAGCACATGGGAGGCCAAGATGGAGGTCGACAGATAGAACAGGACATGTATGGCTTGTACGAGGAGCCAGCTTTGCAAAATCTAGCCTGGGAATCAGCATTGCTGAGAAGTTTCATTGAAATAAATAGTCCCAGATCCTGGTGGATACTTACTGAGTCAGTATTAATCCTTAACAAGGTTAATGTGGTGATTTGCAAACCCAGTAAGAAAGAATAATGAGAAATAAAAGGAAAGCCAAGGAAATAGTGAGTTGGCTTGCTCCAGTCAGTTAATCTTTATATGCAAAGACCTGAGACACGGAAAATCTTAATTCAGATTTATGGAATACAAGCATTTGTTGACATAGAACCAGACTTAATCTCACAAGGCACAGATAAGGATTTTTCCCCTGTCATTTCCTGCTCTAAAGCACATTTCTATTTTTTTACAGGTCTTTGCCACTCATTCTCCCTGTAATTCCCATAATATCCATCCTAAGAACTATCCATAAAGCTGCTTATGGAAAGCCTGAGTGCCGACACTCTGGCTGGCTCCACACTAAGGGTGTGTTTGATAATTATGCTCATTTCTCTTGTAGCACGAGAAATATGGTGATTCCATGGAAGGGGGCTCATAGGCAATTCAAGTACTTCATGTGACAAGTTTTACTATAATAGCAACAGTCATACTCCCTTTACTCCTGGGAGTCTAATTCCCATCAGAAGTGAGACTGAGGTTTGTGACTTCTGAATTCACTTGACGGAATAGTTCATACTTGTTATACAGGTAACCAAGGAGAGGGAAGAAAATGAGAACTAATAAAAAGCTAGAAGAGAATGATTTGAATGGCCCCATCTGTGCACGATGGGGGTAAGATGTCTGTTGCTGAACAGAGAACTCTGTATAACATACTGAGGCATTCCATAGAAGTCAAGAATCTTGTGAGAGTTGGCTTTTCGTATACTGTATCTCATTTTTCCAGGTGAGAACACTAAAATTAAGATTTTCTGAAGTTTATGCAGTAGGACACCATGGTAGACAAGATGTATGTGGGGCATTGGGCTGAGTGGCAGATTTAAAGTCTAAGTTGTGTGACTGCGAAACAGTACCAGAATGTTAGTAGGGTGGTGTTCTCTTTGGATAAGCACTATCATATTATTTTCAAATATAAGTTTCACTTTATATCACTCTCATAAATGAAATGTCTTGATGGGTAAAATATATAAACAAAAATTTAAGCAGAATATAAATGTTATTGAACACCATAGTTTGTGAGGAACACTCTAAAAAACAAAACTTACTCCCAACGTCCTCCCTGAATCTCACTCAAATGCATGAGCGCTTTTAGAATATATAGTGATGTCCATATGTATTTGTGCTTTGGGCCGACCACTTGGGATTGAATAAGCTGTTTCTAGCCTCATCCTTGGGAAAGACCTATTCTTTCTCAGAAGTCACTGATTGCTATAGCTCTTCATCTAGGGGTGGGGCCTTGTAGCATGTCAACTGTTATTGTCATTATGCAGGGCTTCTTTCGGCAACCATACCTTTGAGACTGCATGGGTGTAGCTTCCAAGATGTGCACAAAAGAAGGGGTAGAAATGATGTACATAGAGTCTTCACATAATATCCTCAAAATAAATTTATGTCAAAACCAGCAGCAACAATAAATGACCTTGAAGGAAGAGGAGTTTGAGAACAGAATACGAACTACATTTTTTTTTTCTAAGTGAGAATTGAAAAGGAGGTAACTGGCTATCTTTAGTGTCAACTCTTTATTCCTTAAATCACTTAAAACAATCATATATAGTTAGACCCGTATCTTTCACACTGAAGAGCTTTTGGAATGACACTTTATATTCAATGGTTAGAGAGGAGAAAAATCCTCCCATTTTACAAAATTCTAAGGATTTGACTTACTTCTTAGTTTCTATGCACTCTGTCAACTACTGAAACTTCAAATATATTTCATATATATATATATGTATATATATACAGAGTAAGAGTAAAATCAAGGGGATATGTACAGATGAACTGGTCTTTTAGCTATGGACCAACTCTCAACATCTACCATACTCTTTTCAGGGCAGGTGTTCAACAGAGGGTGACTTTAAACACTAGATGCAACTGTGGAGTTCCACATATTAGCAGGGTGAACTTAATCACGGAACTAACTTAAGCTGCATAGTCTGCTAAGGGTAGAAAAAAAGATGTAGTATACTTAGTTCCATCTGGATATTTAAATAAACATAGTAGGTATGATTTAATAAGAGAGACAGTACATGTTAAGTGTCCAAAAGGTGGGTAGAGTAGTAGTAATTATGACTGTTTACAGACTGCAAGTGCCAACTTTTTGAATGGATGCTGATCTTCATCTACAAATTAAGTTATAAAATGACAAGTAAGGACACGCATTTCATGAGGATTTTTAATAGGATTTCTATCAGAAAGGTCAGTGTATGTAAATGAGTTATTTGCATCACTACTGACAAAATGCAGGATGTATTTTGAGAGTGAATTTGGAATCTTCAGAATTACTTAATTATTTCAGCATACACTGTTATTTTTATGTTGGTTTCTAGTGTGCATCTTCATGAATAGTCAATGGAATGGCATTTGGGTTAAGATTATCATTGTAGTGGTTCAGATCAAAATCTTATAGTTACATATTTAAATCTTCCTTCTAAGCCCTGGAGTTGACACAACTAATGAGAAGAAGTTTATTATTCATTTTAATAATCTTAACAAATCTCCGCAAAGTAAGCTGTTTCATCTTTAATAGGATTAAAACTAAGAACTGCATCATATACACATATATCCATAATATTTTCCTTTCTGTCATTAAATTATATACCTTCAACGGGGCTTTCTTGCTCAGCCAACAAATGCTTTCTTGTGCAACACTTTGATCTCTAATCTGAGAGACAAATAATATGTTAGAGAATTCTTAAATATATAGTTTATGGACATTCTTAGGACAAATTTTGGAATATAAGTAATAGCTTGCATTACTCTAATCAATTATTTAAAAGTTAGCATTGTTACAGTGACATTGGTTTCTGTTCTAAAAATATGTATCAATTCATTTAATCCTTTCAGTGACTTATAGATGGCTAATATAATTGCCTTCATGTGATGAATGATGACTCTGAGAAGCATAGGCATGTAAACCCTGGCTGTTCTGGAACTCACTAGACCAGATGTCCTCAAATTTACAGAGATCCACCTGCACTTACTGGGACTAAAAGTGTGCACCACCACTTCCAGCTACATGTGATTTTTCACATAAAAGAAAAGTGATATATATATATATATATATATATCACTTTTCTTTTACCCATATATCCATTGATGGGTACCTCAGCTGATTTCACAAATTAGCTATCACAAGGAAGGTCATACTATACATGAGTGTGCAGGTATCTGTGTGTCATGCTAAGTGAGATTCCCCTGAATACATAGCTATAAGTTGTATAGCTGGATCATGTGGTAGTTTTGTTCCAGTGTTTGAAGAACATTCACTTTGATTTCCATATTAATTATACTCATTCCCATCCCACATATGGTGAATAAGAATCCCCTGGTTTGTCTTTCTTGCTGGCATTTCTTGTTTGTGTTTTTGATGATAACCATTCTGACTGGGGTGCAATAGAATCTCTGCAGAGTTTTGACTTGCTTCTCCCTGATGGCTAAAGATGTTGAATGTGTTTTCATATATCGTTGGCCCTAGATAGCCTAATACTGAAGAACAGTAGCAGCAATAGATTTTACTGATGTGTTCTTCCATAAGCTCTCCTCTGCCAAGGGGCATCTGTTACCTCATTCCAATAAGAAGTCACTTGTCTCTATGATTCACATATGTTCCTGTGAAATAATCCTCTCTAATCTAAAACACTGAACATGGCTGATAATTGTGAAGTGATCAAGAGAAAAATTAAAAAATATGATAGCTAAAAGAACACTTGTTATTATTGTTTAGTATTTTTATCTGCTATTGATTAGCCAATGTTCTTTTCATACAGTTTTATTTAACTGTGACAAAGTCTATACAGAATAAATGCCATCCATATGCTCATTTAGAGACAAGAAAACTGATATTAAGAGTATTTAAGAAGGTGATATTGCAAAACCTATTTTTACAATGTTAGTCCTGAGATACAAACCCAGTTTTCTGATGAGAGAGTAAATTATTTTGACTCTGTGTGCAGTCAATATCATCTGATGTCTAAAAATAACAGTTCACACTTCTAGATAGAAATCTGGATTGCTTATTGAAAATTATATAGTATAACAATTAATAGATCAGAATTAAAATATTGTAAGGACTTCTATTCTATATTGCCACAAGTTAATAGAAAATTATACACATGATCAGAAATGTAATTACACCTTGCAGAGTGATATGAGTTTGTATGCAAATAAGCCACACTTTGCAAAGCACCTCTTGAAGAGCCTGGCATCAGCAAAATCCAAATACACATCATTCATTAGAAAAGATCTTAACACTTGTTTGGACCAAAAATAAACCATGAACAGGAGATGAAGTCAGTGTGATGAGGGAGCTATTTTCTGCCACTAGAGTGAGAAGATAAATTTATTTAAGGAGCTTGCTGAGCTAGTAGGTAAAGTTCATCATATTTTTCACATTCTGGATAGTGGTGATTAATAAATAAACTTGAACTTAGAAACATTTTATCCCAAATCAATTAAAATGCCAATATTTATTAATTCAACCATAGTTAAGTAAATTACTACAGAAAAATATTATATAAGTTATAAACAAAAAGTTACACCTTTGCAGTTTTACATATTCAATTCTAGGTGGGCATGTACACACATCTTATAGGGGTGTATGTCAGTTCACACTCATGTACATGCATATTATAATACATTTTAAAAGATCATTAAAAAGAATACTTCAAAATGTATTCTCCACTTTAAAAAGATCTCTTGAATATTTTGAAATATTTATATACTAATATTGCCCATAGGCTTATCTAATTTTCTGCTGTTTTCTTAGCCATTAAATGTTTAGATAATATAATATCAAATCTTTTTTAGTTTTAAAATACTTCGATTTCAGAATTCAGCAGTTATTTTCTTTTACTTCCCCCTAACAATAAGATGGTTGAATGGCTGAGAGGAATTCTGCAAAATAACTTTTTACTCTTTTTGGATCTCATAATTCAAATACTTGAATGATACATTTATTGGATTGTCTATGCTGTGGTGGACTGAGAAGTGGGTATTTCAATTCACTCATGTCTTAACTCTACAATGAGAAAATGGTTGCTCTATTAAGAGATGGGGATAACAGTCCTCAGAACAGAGAAGGAGAACAAGGAATAGGAGACCATGATAAATGAAGACCACATGAGAAGAGGAAGAAGCAAAGTGCTAGAGAGGCCCACAGAAATCCACAAAGATACCCCCACAATAGACTGCTGGTAATGGTCGAGAGACAGCCCAAACTGACCCACTCTGCTGATGGGATGGCCAAACACCCTAATTGTGCTAGAAACCCAAACAATGACTGAGGGATCTGGAAGCAGAGATCCACGGCTAGGCCCCGGGTGGAGCTCCGGGAGTCCAATTAGCGAGAAAGAGGAGGGTTAATATGAGCCAGAATTGTTGAGACTAAGGTTGGATAAAGCACAGGGACAAATAGCCAAATGAATGGAAACACATGAACTATGAACCAATGGCTGAGGGGCCCCCAACTGGATCAGGCCCTCTGAATGGGTGAGACAGTTGATTGGCTTGATCTGTTTGGGAAGCATCCAGGCAGTGGGACCGGGTCCTGTGCTCATTGCATGAGTTGGCTGTTTGAAACCTGGGGCTTATGCAGGGTTGCTTGGCTTGGCCTGGGAGGAGGGGAATGGCCCTGCCTGGACTGAGTCTACCAGGTTGATCTCAGTCCTCTCCTCGGGGGAGGCTTTGCCGTGGAGGAGGTGGGAATGGGGGGTGGGCTGGAGGGAAAGGGAGGGGGGCAGGAGGGGGGAAGAACAAGGGAATCCGTGGCTGATATGTAGAACTGAATGGTATTGTAAAATAAAATTAAACTAAAAAAAAAAGATGGGGAAACTGAGATTAAGAAAGTTTACTCAAGGCCATGCTCCCAGCGAGAGAAAGACAATATGTGAAATATGCTCTTCAATCTCGTATTTACTTGAAATTCAAATTTACTCTCTTCCATTGTTAATTCTTAAACTTGAAAGCCTAATCTAGCTCCTTCATATTCCAAAGTGTCAGCATATCTTGAATAATTTTATTGTTTTGATGTTCATTTATATTTTCTTATGAAAATTGTACGGTGAATCCATCAAGATAGCATTTCCCAAACAAAATTAGCATTTTTCCCAAGGGAAAACAAATTCAATTTATCAGAGTTCTTATTCTGACATCTCTAGCCTTGGGTTTGATATTCTACAGTTTTTGAATAAACTTATATCATTGAACCTGGAATATAGTAATTGATGAATGTTAGTTAACACTGGTGTTTTTTAGTGATTGATCATTATTGGTGCTACCCTAGCAACTCAGTAGGGTGTCTAAGACTAGGGGTGTTTTTGTACTCTTAGATCACTTTTCCCCATTTAAAAAGCCATACTAGTTCAGTGTATCTGCTTTTACGGTGAGCTCTTTGATCCACTTGGACTTGAGTTTTGCGCAGAGTCATAGATATGGATCTATTTGCATTCTTCTACATGTGGATAACCAGTTAGACCAGCACCGTTTGTTTAAAATGCTTTCTTTTTTTTTCTGTATTGTAAAATTTTTAGCTTCTTTGTCAAAAATTGGTGTCCAATAGGTATGTGGAATTACTTCTGGGTCTTTGATTCGATTCCATTGATTAGCCTCTCTGTTTTTAGGTCTATACCATGTGGTACTTCTATTACTATTACTCTGTAGTAGAGCTTGAAATTAGGGGTGGCAATACCTCCAGAAGTTCTTTCATTGTACAGGACTGTTTCAGCTATCCTGGTTTTTTTTTTTTCCATATAAAGTTAAATATTGTTCTTTCAAGATCTGTAAAGAATTGTGAAGGAATTTGGATGGGAATTGTATTGAA
>CABHPR010152481.1:29468-73598 GCA_902168415.1 Peromyscus melanophrys | reverse complement strand
TAAGTTACTGTATACCACACTAGTTTATTATGGGGTGTGTGGGGGGGTTTCTAAGTTAACTGTATACCACACTAGTTTATTATGGGTTGTGTGTCGGGCGAAGGGTTCTAAGTTACTGTATACCACAGTAGTTTATTATGGGGTGTGTGTCGGGGGGAGGGTTCTAAGTTACTGTATACCACACTAGTTTATTATGGGGTGTGTGTGTGGGGGGTTCTAAGTTACTATATACCACACTAGTTTATTATGGGGTGTGGGGGGGGTTCTGAGTTACTGTATACCACACTAGTTTATTATGGGGTGTATGTCGGCGAGAGGGTTCTAAGTTGCTATATACCACACTGGTTTATTGAATTCCATTGTAATCAATTATAAAATGAAGACCTAAGCAGTTACATCTGATGCGTAATTAAGACCTCTCACTGGAGCCTCCCAGCTCCCCCTGTGTGCTCTGTAGGACCTGCAGTTGTTCAGTAGCCACCAGACCTGGGGACTCTGGTGACCTGGGTTCTGGGTGCAGCTGCACATCACAGCATCTGCTCAGCCCCTACTCTCCTGTACTCTGGACCAGATGAGGGAGGAGTGTTTAGGGAGTTGCACAAGGAGCAGGGAAACACACTTCCAGTGGCCGAGACCAAGGAAGGCCCATGGTCCCCAGAGGATGTGTAACAGGAAGTCGGATTGGGAGAGCATTAATCTCCTGCCGTGTTTGGTCTGACACGTCTGTATCTCTTGTGTATTTCCACCACTTCCTTGTACAGATGGCTTTGATCTGTGCTACCTCTGCTAACCTGCCTCCTTTCTGTTTGAAGAGTAACAGACACCACAGTAACATTTGAGGCTGCTGTCGCAGGGTCCATCCATTCGGGTAGCTGCAGGATTGAACCCATCCCACAGCAGGGTGCCTCACAGCCCCACCACAGCCTTGGTTCAGTTCCCAGTGGAAGTGGTTATTGTGTTTGGCTACTTTGGGTTTGGGATTTTTTTTTTTAACAGTAAAGTGATTCAAGCATTTAAGAATTTAGAATTTCTAAATTCTAAAGGAATTTAGAAAATAAGTTAACCAGTGTCTTCTCACCAGATTTCTAAAACTGTTAGCATTCGCTAATGTTTTTAGATTCATCTAGATTTTTGTACATTATACAAGTGATGAGTAGGTTGCGGAGATGGCTCAGTCTGTAAACTGCTTGCCCTGAAAGCAGGAGGACCTGAGTTCAAGCCTTGGAACGCACACAAAAGCCCAGCACAGTGGCGTGTGCCGGCTTAACCCTGGAGCTTGCGCAGTGGAGACAGGAGGCTCCCAAGGCCTCACTGGCCAGCCTACCTCAAAAAATAAGCTGGGGAGCAGTTGAGGAAGACATCTGAGGTCAGCCTCTGCCCTTCGCACAAACACATAAACAGGTGCACACGAATAAAATGTGAAAATTAAAATGGTCCATGTTTATGGCCTAAAGAAAGAATTCAGCAGGGAAATTAAAAAGGCAGAGTTCATAAAGTCTCTGCTTCCCTAGAGCCTGAACTGTTCACCTTCGATGAAACTCTTTACTATAGACTGCTTAGAACCTGGAATTGGAGAGATGGTTCAGCAGTTAAGAGCACTTCCTGTTCCTGCAGAGGACCTGACCTTGGTTCCCAGCATCCACATGGCATCTCAGTCTCCTTTAACTTGAGCTCCAGGGAATCCGATGCCCTCTTCTGGCCTCCTTGGGCACTGCATGTATGCATGTGGTATACATTTACATACACCGTAAAAAACAAAAGCCTGAAAACGATACTGTTAGTGGAAATGAAACTGATACATGTGAGCTGTGTTGTTTTTGTTCCCAGGGAGTGGCTGTATTTGTTGTGCCATGAAATGCTGAATCCGTATTACGGACTCTTCCAGTATTCCACGGACAATATTTACACACTGCAAATCAACCCAGATTCTTCCGTCAACCCTGTGAGTGTTCCCAATGAATCCAGCTGGAGTTTTTGAGGCAAATCTGGTTTCCCCCGTACTTGGTGACTTAGAGATGATGCTGAGGAGAGCTCGGGCAGAGGTGGGAGCACTGACTTGTAGAACCTGATTTCAACCAAGTTTAGATCAGGGGCCTGCTGTTTGTAGGGGGCTGGGCTGTGGCTCTCAGCTGTCACCCTTTGGGGACACTCTGGTTTGGTAGTGATCATGTGTTTTTGGTTTTGATGTCATCTTAAGAGCCAGGTTACCAAGTCCATGCTCTGATCAAAAGTGGACAAGTTCCGTCATTAGCTCGTTAGGCCACCAGTGTGAGCATTCAACACGTGGTAGGTCTGAAGACACGTCCAAAGATGGGTTTAAGACCGTGAGGACTTCTGTGGGACCACTCACAGTGTCACCAGGCCACAGAGTTGGAACCAGGGACTAGCTCTGCTAGAGAATTCAAATACGGATAAACCTGTGGTTGGGACGATGGACGATGGTCCATCCACACAAGCATGAAGACCTGAGTCAGACTGCAGAACCCACATAGGAAGCCAATTGTGGCTGGGAAGCGGTGGCGCACGCCTTTAATCCCAGCACTTGGAGGCAGAGGCAGGTGGATCTGTGTGAGTTCAAGGCCAGCGTGGTCTACAGAGCAAGTTCCAGGACAGTCAGGGCTCTGTAAAGAGAACTACAAAACCAAATAACTCCCCCTCCCACAAAGCTAGGTATGGTAGTGCATGCACCAGGCAGGTGGAGATGGGTGATCCCTGGTGCTCGCTGGCTGGCCCACCTGATCTGTAAGATCCAGGTTTGATAAAAGATCCTGGCTCAAAAACCAGTGGACAGCACCTGAGCAATGATGGGGACCTTGGGCTTTGGCGCACACATGTGTGTGCACCTGCATACACACACACACACACACACACACACACACACACACACACACACACGTGAATAAACTTTCAACCGTCTCGGAATTTAAGTTTGACAAGTTTTCTGAGGTGATTTTAATTCAGAGCTGGAAGTAGAAAAATGAATCTTCTCTACTTAGAAACCAGAACCACTCCAGTTAGGGGAGAGACAACCTTCTCAATTGTGGGGAAGTCTCCACATCTTCATTCTGTACCAGGCTGAGTTCTCAGGGAGAGACAGTAGACCTCCACACACACAGTGTTAGTGCTAGGGTACAGTGGTGTACACCTGTCATCCCAGTACTCTGGAGGCTGAGGCAGGAGGATTGCCAGTACCAATCCCACCCAAGTTAGAAGTGAGTCTCAAAAAAAAAAAAAGAAAAAATGCCCTGTGAACCTGTGGCTAAATGGCAGGCTTATCTTGTCTGGCACAGGTGGTTGACGGGCAGCTGAGTATATGCCCTGTTACTCCCAGAGTAACAGAGTAACAGAGTAACAGTGCGGGAAGCCTGTGGCCATCCCAACAGTGCATCTTCCTAATGACTCGCTGTTCTCTGGTGCCCCCTACAGGACCATCTGTCTTACTTCCACTTTGTGGGCCGCATCATGGGTCTGGCTGTGTTCCACGGACACTACATCAATGGGGGCTTCACAGTTCCGTTCTACAAGCAGCTCCTGGGAAAGCCCATCCAGCTGTCAGACCTGGAGTCAGTGGACCCAGAACTGCACAAGAGCCTGGTGTGGATTCTGTGAGTGTTACCATCCTGTCCCACAGCCCCAGAGCTCCTGACAGGATTGTTGTGTGTGCACATGCTTTTGGGGGAATAGGTATGAAACTAAAGAGAGTAACAAAACTTTACTATAACAATGACAAGCATTGGGTTGCAATTACAAATTAACAAAACAGATGTAACAGAATTTCTTAACTGACATATTCTTAATGATGCTTAGCAGGTTTCTTTTCACAAGCTGGTTTGTTTTGTTATTTATTAAGGTTTGATTACAAATAGATGATGTGTGTGAGTGAGTGAGTGAGTGAGAGAGAGAGAGAGAGAGAGAGAGAGAGAGAGAGAGAGAGAGAGAGAGCACAAGCAAGCATCTCCAGTTTCTCAGGCGATCTGTAGAAGGCAAGAGGAAGTATCAAAACAAACTTAATATTTAGTTACCTTTGCTTCAGAGTTAATGAAAATGTTTTGCAGGCAGGTAGGAACAGGATGAAGTGTGGTTTGGTTGTCCCTGTGAAGACCCAGGCCTGACGGGCCAGGGAAGCTCCTTTGTGGAGTCTGGCCTGGGACGTCTTCCTTGGCTTTGCTTGCTCCACCATCAGGGCTGGGGGCGGGGCTTCCTGTGGGGACTCCTGTTCAGGTTGTCAAGAAGTAGGGCAGATAAAAAGACAGTCTGACATTTCAAGTGCTTTTTGTGGGAGCAGATGCCTTTGAAAGGAAGACTGCCTGCCCTGAGAAGGAGAAGCCTTATTTTCCTGGCTTGAGTCCTTTTGACTCTGTGCCTCTTCACAAGCTTCCTCCTCCCAGACTCAGCTCCCAGAGCAATTAGGCCTCATGTCCCATGGAGTCACAGGCTAAGAGTGGACTCCCCACCCCCACGAATGAGAATCCTAAGGACAGGGACTGAGCTGTGTCTGCCAGCTGTCCAGCACAGCCCCCAGAACTCTCTGACGTAGCCTTTGCCTGTGTCCACAGGGAGAATGACATCACACCAGTGCTGGACCATACCTTCTGTGTGGAGCACAATGCTTTTGGGCGGATCCTTCAGCATGAATTGAAACCCAATGGCAGGAATGTGCCCGTCACTGAGGAGAACAAGAAGGAATATGTCCGGTAATATGCAGGGCTGGTTTGAGTGGTGGTCTGGAGTGAGCAGAAGGTGTTGTCAGGAGCATCTGTAAGAAAGACTCCATGTGACGACAGTTCAGCTCTGGATAGAGGCGGCAGGCTAGGATCAGCAGTGGCTGCCAGCGTGTCCAAGGAGTCTACTCCTCATTCCCGTTCCAGCCTCAGGGACAGTTATGTGCACAGGCACTTCAGAACTGTGTGTGTGTCACACTGTCACGCACGCCTTGCAAGACCCTCTTTGAAATCTTAGTTCCGGCAGGTCTCACTAAGCCCCCTTGTCTTTTTTGTAAAAACCAGACTATCAGAACAGGTTCATTCGTAACTTGACAGACAGGCTGGGTGTAGCATGGTGTGTGGTACAGACCTTTCATTCAGCACTGGGGAGGCTGACCCAGGACTAGTTCCAGGCCATTCTGGGCTCCATGGACCTTTCTCCAGGGCCTGGGGGAGGGAGGGGAGGACAGAAGAGCCGGGTGGGATGGGACAGACCTTAACCCCAACACTCAGAAGCTCTAAGTCAGCAGCAGTTCCAGGCCAGTGAGTTTAAGGCCAGCCTGGGCTACATGAAACCTTGTCTCAAAAAGAGAATGGAGGGGCTGAGATGATGACACAGTGGTCAAGAGCCCCGGCTGCTCTTCTTGAGGACCAGCACCCACACGCTGGCTCACAGCTGTCTGTAACCAGTGTGAGGGGCTCCACCCCTCTGCTGGCCTCCACGGGCACCAGGCACACAGATGATGCAGACATGCAGCGAGAACATGCATCCGCTTAGAATAATAATAGTAATTAAAGATAAGACCGGACAGGCAAACTAAGAGCTACCAGGGAGGGCAGGAGCAGGCTGGCATCCACTCAGCAGGCTCTACATTAACCTCATATTTGATGTATTGTCACAGCTGCATTGGCCACGGGGGGACACAGTGCTTTCATGGCCTCTCCCCAGTCGCCTCCAATGTCTGGCTTTCCTTTCAGGTTGTATGTGAACTGGAGGTTTATGAGAGGAATCGAAGCCCAGTTTCTAGCGCTTCAGAAAGGGTTTAATGAACTCATTCCCCAACACTTACTGAAGCCCTTTGATCAGAAGGAACTAGAGGTAAGTGCAGGGTATCCTGGGCCCTCAGACAGTGAGCCCACGGGTGACTCTGTGTCACTGCAGGCTTGGTGTTGGGAGACTGAGGGCATCTCAGCTGTCTTGTCACACACTGGGTGGTGTCTGTCCCCTTGGCAACGACAGTTAGTGACTGAATCCCAGGTGTTTGTGCCTTGGACTTTTAGGAGCTCTAGCCTCCTCTGCCTTGCACCAGGCCTCCACCAGCTCAGTTCTCTGCTTTCCATTCTGGCTGTTAATAGATTAAGAACATGTCATTGTCGTGGACTTGGACAGTGACTCATTCATTCCTTGCAATCTCTGCCTGGTGCCAAGTGGCCTATGCCTTCCAGATTGTTCTCATAGCCATTTGCCCACTGTGAGACTGGGAGCTTTGGAGTTCAGAACAAGCTTTTAAACAAGTGGAGAGCATGCCGCATGGCCCCTCTCTCCCCACACGGCTGTTGAGTTCCTGCCCTGTCGGCCATTCCCAGTCACTCTTCCCTGGTTCAGAGCAAACTCACCCCTGAGGTTTGGGGTATCAGCCCACTGGGGGCTGCTCCATTTGCAGCCCAGAGGAGGTTGATTGGCTTGGGAGTTACACTGTCAGTGCTTCTTGAGGAGGAGGAGTCTTGGGGGTTGCGGGGGCAGTGTCTTGGGCATTTTAGATTTAACATCCAGCCTGATGTCTTTCCCCAGCTGATAATAGGTGGGCTTGATAAGATAGACCTGAATGACTGGAAGTCGAACACACGCCTGAAGCACTGTGTGGCCGACAGCAACATCGTCAGGTGGTTCTGGCAGGCAGTGGAGACCTTCGATGAAGAGAGGAGGGCCAGACTTCTGCAGTTCGTGACAGGATCCACACGAGTTCCTCTCCAAGGTTTCAAGGCTCTGCAAGGTGACTGATGTGGAGTCAGGGCCATTCCCTGAGGGGTTTAACTGCTGTGTTCTGTCCTTGGCTGCAGAAGCAAGCTGTCCACTAGAGAATGATGGTGGCCCTCGGTGGCACTGTGGTGTCTGGCAGGTGGAGGGTCACACTGCAGTCCACTTTGGGCCTGTGGGTCCCATGGTCTCTTTAAAAATCCAGGAGCAGCAGGGGCTAACCTCTGGTGTCCACAACCCAAGGTGGATGCCACCTAACACCGACCTCTGGGGCTTGGTGCGGAGTCAGAGGGAGGACACCTGAGTGTAAGCATTCCAGGATTGCTACAAGCGTGGAATCTTCACTGGCCTTGAGAGACAGAGTCCCCTTTAGTTCCGTAGTGAGGTCGGACTGCCGGAGCCTCCACGGGAATGGCAGGGTTCCTCCTCCCCAGCAGCCCAGACTCGGAAGTCGTCTGCACTTTGTCTCAGCACCGGCTGCTAAGTGACCTGCTAAGCCTGGACTTCCGCTCCTCCCGCACCGAGTGGACGGCCAGAGCAGGGCTCGCAGTCCTCACGCTGTGATGAACTAAGACATACGAAGGACATGGGATTTGTTCTCTGCCCGCTAAGGAAAAAACAGTTGTTTGGTAGGGAGTTTTTGTGGAGGTTCAGATTTTTGTGACCCCACACCCTTCTCTCCTTATCTCCAACTTCTTCCCCACAGCAGGCCTGCTTACCAAATGGTCTCATTGAGAAAAACCCCTGCTGTCACAAGGGTCTTACTAATATTATCCAAGACCAGATGGGCTTGGGTATGAGCCAGGGATGGGACAGAGTCCCCATCCAGTCTTGGAGTGACTGGTCCCATGGGAGAGAGGAATGAATGCCCCTTAGAGCAAGGTATTCAATTAGAGGCACACGGGGCAGGTGCTGTGTGGCTAGTACCCAACCCATTAGGCAACACTGCCCTTTCAGTAACTTGCCTCAGCACTGCCAGCCTTTGCCCTGCTGAGGAGTGTGTAACACACCTATCAACACAACACGTACTAGTGGCCTCATTGACTTCCTAAGTGGTTAGGAAAAGCCATAAACATCCAGGAAGGCTGCAGTCGGGAAGGTCCAGTGGCTGGTGCTTCCTGTCAGCTAAAGTGTGGAGACAAACCATCTCTACCTCAGCTACCCCCCAAAGAGGTTCCCAGCCATGATGTATATGTAGGGGCTCCAGGTACCTGGGGTTCAGGAATGAGTCACACTGCCACAGGCCTCCTGGCCAGGCACCCCCAGGCCTTGTCTGTGAAGTTCATTAACTAGAATGTTGTCTTGTAAGGTTCTACAGGCGCGGCAGGGCCCCGACTCTTCACCATCCACCTGATAGACGCCAACACAGACAACTTACCCAAGGCTCATACCTGGTAAGCTTGGCCACCGTGGGGTCGTGCGTCCTTCCTGCCATCTTCAGCAGAGCCTCAGATCCCACCCTAGGCTCAGATGAGACGGGCACTTGAGTCAGCAGGTGCCAGGGTGTCGTTGCTTTGTGATACAGAGCAGTTGAAGCTGTACTGACCACTGCCTGTGAGTGTGGCCTGCAGGCTGGTGGATGCCCTGGGTGCCCTGTGTGCCCTGTGTGTGTGCACACCCATCAGAAAGAGGCAGTCACTGTTAACTGATGTATGGCACACTTTCCCTCTCAAAACTTGATTGAAAATGTTCTCCACAGTGGATTAGTTACTTGGCAGTTTAAAGCGACGGTCTCAGAATCATTAGCTCTCCTTCAGGATACTAGTTTCCAAGGTTGTGGGGATGCTACATGATAGGACAGAAGGTTCTCCTGCTCCCTGTTGCCTAACGATGAGGTTTGGAGAGAATGATTTACGTCTGTCCTGACTTTTGTTCACCTCTGCCAGATGGGCTAACACATCCATTCCCAGGACCGTGTAGGACACCAAGATTGCCTCAGCATGGTCTGGCATGTGTTCCTGTAGAATGGGTGCGTGTGGCTTCTGGCCTTCGGTAGCCTAGCGTCTCCGATCTAGATGAAAAATGCAAAAGAACAGTGTACCCTTTACCCAGTTTCTCACACCATTCCTGGCTGCTCTCTTTCCATCGGCCACCACTTTCTGCTGATTGGTTTTTAAAATTACTATGAGACAAGAGATGTGTCTCTTTACACAAATACTTGAAATGCGTCTCCCCCAGAAATCTTAGTGGGAAGGTTGGTGTCCATCTCATCTTTCTAGGATTTGGCATTCTTTGGCTTTTGAGACCCAGCATGCTCTAGTAGGGGACTGGCCAACCTGGTGGTCACCAATGCACGCCACAGGCCAGCCATTCCCAGTGTAGAGAATTCACACCCAGAGACAAAGCAGGGAGCCGTGAGTGCCCAAGTTTCTACTTGGAGTTTGTAGATCCTGAGAAACAAACAAACAAAACCAAAAAACAAACTTGGGTTGAAACCTGAAGCATGTGTGTGTTCAGAACCTAATGGGGCTCCTCCCAGCCACACTGGGACACCACCTTGCACCCACACCCCACTGTACTGAAGAGGAGTGACCCCAGCAGTGACTCTGGTCCTTCGTTCTTTCCAGCTTTAACCGGATCGACATCCCACCCTATGAGTCCTATGAAAAGCTCCATGAGAAGCTGCTGACAGCAGTCGAGGAGACCTGTGGCTTTGCTGTGGAGTGAAGAGTGGCCAGCGGCAGCAGAGTCTCACTCACGACCACCAGACCCAAAGCATATGGCGTCTGCACGCCTCCCGCATGGCGGGCTGAGGCCTGAGATTCCAGAAACCCGAGGGAAAAGGCTCGTCTCCCTCCTCCTTTGGGGAGGGCAAGCCAGGGGACTTTAATAGGTGGCTCCCACCCATTTATCCCTCCTTTATTATAGTTCGCCCACCCTTCCATCACCCATCCAATAAAACGCAGCCAGGTTTCGCCCTCAGCCTCCTTGGCATAGTGGGCATGGTCAGGGCCCAGCTGGGCCCCTGAGGGTTTGCATGGTTTCTGTACCAGCTCTCCCTCTCAGTGTAGCCTCAAGGCCCTTTTCAAGTTCAGCAGCTGTCGACAGCTTACTAAGCTCAAATTCCAGACATCCAGCTAGCAGCCTGTTCCAGATAGCAGGTGGATTTCTAAGCAGGAAATAACTGCACAGTGTATGCTTGCTGGAATTCCACCAAGGCAGGAAGCTCGAGGCAGAATGTGTTTCCCCTTTGAGAGGTAAAGGAATTGGAGCAGCCTTCACTGGAGGCCCAGGGATTTCTTTTCAGGGTATCTTGGCCGAAAAGATGGTTTTGCACAGGGGGAAAATCCTTAACAGTCCCATCTGCTGTGTTCTCTACCCAGTTTGAATTCTCACATGTCACGGAGCTAATCAAAGAATGACCAAAACCAAGCTCAGATCCCCCGGGTCCAGCTCGACTCCTGTGCCAGGGACCGGAGGCTCCTGTCTTGATATGCTAATGGACTTTCACATGGGGATTGCTAAGAGCTAAACTAACAACACTGTTGTCACCACAGCCACTGGATGGGACAGCAGGAGAGGCTGCTGACCTGGGATCCCCTGATGCAGCTCCCCAGGGTTGGTGCTATGCACAAAGCAGGTGTGATGGAGCCTGTGGTAACAGGGTGGGGCTCTACCTCCTGACATGGCCCTCTTCCCCAGTGGCATTGGTGATGCTAACAGTTCTACTTAATTTGCTTGCTCAGTCTTTGTCTTCTGATGAGCAAGGCCAAAGCCAGCCTAACGCCATGTCTTTAACACCATTTCCAATTTGCACAAGTGTTCAGAAGCGGTGACTCTTTCAACAGAGGGGCTGGATTCAGGCAGCTGAATTCTGGTGGAAGGCAGAGCAGCAGCCGATTGTCCATGTGTGGTTTTGTCATTTTTGTTTGTGGTGGGGGCAAGAACAGGGTAATTCATTAGCAAGACATTTCATTGGTACCGGGGTTCAGGTTCAGCCATGAGTTCAAGTTGTGTGTGGGATGATGAGGAAGGTCCTGTTGGGCCACTTGGCTTTTGTGTTCTTTTCATTGCTTACCCTCAGGCTAGGGATGGGAAGTGTCTTCCCTTCTTTTCCTGCTGCTTCTGTCCAGCTTGCTCCGAAGCAGTTCCCAAGTGACTGGGGGAGGCTGGATTCACAGGTCATACACACCCTACCCCAAGAGGTTTACCCAGCTCGGTGGCCACTGGTACTGCAGAGTGTGAGTCAGCCAAACTCTAGGGTTCGCGGTTTGGGGACAGAAAGGATGCTTGGTAGACCTCACTGCACAAAAACTGAATCCGTCCTACCATCCAGGCCAGATTGGGGCCTTATCAGTCTCTCAATTTTCTGCCTTGCCCCAGTAGGGCTTCTGTATTTCATCTACCTTAATGCTTCCGAGGGTGTTCTAAAACCCAGCTCCCTTGTGACTCGGAGTATTGAAAAGTGTGAGGAAGCCTGTGCCCTTAGTTGCAGCTAGTCCACAGGAACCAGCCAGACCCAGCAGAGTGACATTCTCTGGAGACTGGAAACCCTGCTTGTTGCTGTCGCACTGTGCCAGTCTGCAGCGATGAAGGAAACCAGGGTCCTGTGCTTTGGAGATGTGCTGTAGGGGTGTTGAGTTGGAGTGATGGGGGACAAGCCTTAGGAGTCCCGTGTCAGGTGTCCTTTGAGGAAAATCTGAGGTTGGGCCCTTGGGCTGACTGTGGTAGTAGGCACATAGACCATCCACTAAGGCTTCTCAGTCTTTCCGCTTGCATTGCCTGTGGGTTCCCCCGTTTGCCGGTTCTGAGTGTCACAGCCTCCCCAGGTGCATCTGTCTGCGCAGCACCGTCCTTTGTTGGTACCGCTGCACCTCCTTGTCTGTCTACCATGGTTAGGCCCTTCTGAAGCTCCTCAAAGGACACTGCGTGGCCGGCCCACGGCAGAGCTCCTGTTGCCCTGCTTTGGGTCTGGATGAAGCCCTTTCATGTAAGATCTTGATTGTCACCCCTCCTGGTGGCCCCAGATGATCCACCGTTGCCATGTCACCCAGATGCTTCAGGAGCCCAGCTCTCCAGGCTCCCCTCACCAGCGGCCAGCAGCCACACTCAGGGACGCAGCGAACACCACTCTGCTCCACAGTGCTTCAGAAGAAGTGCCAGGCTGCAGCGACAGGGTGGCAGTGGGTCACAATCTCTTGCTTTCTGTTAGGAGAATCTGCCGCAAGATGGGATGCTGACCCCTACACTGGCTTGGCCACACGGTCAAGTTCAGGATGGGTGGACCCTGGACTGACCTTCCACAGAGAAAACGCCCCACCCTACTGCAGCCAGGTGGGGGCCACATGGCAGCCTTCTGAAACAGTGTGGATTTTTAAAATGTGTTTATAATGTATTCTAATTTATTTTGTAAGGTCCTGTTTGAAGTGCTGCTGCTACCCTAGTTGCTCTCCCAGTTTTTATTGCCCATTTCCTTGTGACAGTTGTACACTAATGTTCTGTTTTATGTCAGAATCGAAAGTATTTAAAGAAATGCTAGTTCTATTTAATGCAGTTGTGGAACCAGCTGGAAACACAAAACATTGACTATAGAGCAGGCTGGACCCGGGAGGTCAGGTTCATTTTGTTACATATGCAATAAACTCACAACTTTACTTTTTTTTTTTTTTTTTTTTGGCATCTGTGACTTTGATGTGGTAACAAGATTCTGATGTATGTAGTCTCACCCGCAGTTGGTCCAGCTTCTGAGGAAAAGAGGCAGAGCTAGGATTTGGGGGAACAAATGGAAACAGCAGGGCTTCCACAGGAAGTATAGTTGAGTCTGTCCCGCCACCTTGGACTGGAGGTGGGGACACTGCCTTCCCCGGTGCCCTGCCGGCCACAGCAGCTGGCGAGCCAATTCCTTGCACACACTCTGCTTCTGGCTATTTTGAGTAAGGCTGCCCAGAATCAGAGTGCACAAACATCTGCTGGAGTCCGTCTCACAGTCTACTAGAAACCCCGGGTCAGCATGCCCTGGGTTAACTTTTGAGGACCCTTCCTACTGCAGATGCTTCTCATAAAACTAAGACAGTCCATCGTGGTGGTAAACTTGTCCAAGTCAAAGATACCATGTCGTTGCCTCTGCGGTGACGCTTCCCTCCTCGGTGTCATGACACGGATTACCCAGGAAGTGCTGTGTGGGTCGCAGCTGCTCTGTAGTCAGAACTCTGCTCCTTTCCAGAAGAGTCTTGGGCTCTTCCGGCTCTATAAGAAAACACTGCAGACAGTGTGGCTTGTGCACAACAGATTTCCCTCTCTGTACTCAGAGCAGCAGGAATAAAACGAGGCTTCCACCTCAGGAGCCAGTCCCCCCCTGGGGCTCACCTGTCCATTGTCACGAAGGTTGGAACTTCAGCACAGGAACTACAAGTGGAACACAAAAACCACAGCTTTCAGACATGTGCTTCATCAGAGCGTCTCAAGGGACAGGGTGGCTGGCTGGTGTCACTTGCTATATCTACACCTGTTCTCCCCCACCTACCAGGGAATGCTGAGGGCAGTGTCTTCGGCCACAGAGGGGTCTTGGGCCTCCAGTTCACAGCTGGAGATGACTGGGTCACTGTTCCTGAAAAGCTAAGTGACTACAGTTGACTGTAGAGGGGAGACACTCAGCCCCGAGCTTTGAGCAAACCTGGCTGCAGACCACATGCACAGGCTTTCTTGTTGACTCGGCCTCATGCAGGGGCAGGGTAGGTGTCCTGGGGAAGCTGTATACTTACACTGCCTGTCTGACGTCCTCCACCCAGAGTAGTTACATGGGGAAATTTTCACTTTTCATACCAGGCTGAGCTAGTTCCCCAGCCACTGGGGGCCCCTAGTCCACCCTCAGTCCTCCGCTCTGGCACCTCCTCCCCGCCATCCCACTTGGTGTTGGCAGGCAGGGCGACTAGACCTTGCCCTATCCGAGCACCCAAGATGTGGCCCAAGATGCCACAATGACCCATAATGTCCTTCCCACTCCACCCCTCTTTCTACTTCCTGCAGCCTCGATGGGCACTTCGGCTGCTACAGGAGGGGACAGGTTGGGTGACCTGACCCTGTCTGCCACCACTACCCCCAATGGCCTGTCCTTTTGCCCAGCAGTGAAGATGCCCTGCAGTGAAGATGTTCTTACCTGCCTGTCCAACTTGGTGCTAAACATCACTCTAGTCATGGGGCCGAGTGTCAGGTGTTGACTGCACTGGGGACTCCAGCATGCCAGGTCCAGGTCCCTCAGGGCTGTGGGAGATGGTGACGGAAATTTCATTTTAGTCACTCATGAGACTAAATGTCAGCAAAGTGTCTGTTCTGGAGAGAAGATACCACACCAGTTAGCCTTGTACAAAAACAATGGCACACAGGTCATCCCAGCATAAGGGAAGTGGAGACAGGATGATCAGGAATTCAAGGTCATCCTTAGCTTCATAGAGTTTCAAGCTAGCCTGAGCTACATACTATCTCAAGAAAGAAAGAAACCAAAATCTTGGGCCAAATGATATGGCTGTGGGTAAACGTGCTTGGTTGCACAGCCTAATGACCTGAGTTCAATCCCCCAATCCCTCAGTGAAAGGAAAGAAGTTGTCCTCGGATGTGTGTGTGTGCACACACACACATACACACGTGTTTTTTTAAAGTGGCCCCGAAGCATTTACTACAGTGTCTAGTAAATATTCAGTAAGTGTTGGCCTTTTAAGAGTGAGGAACCAGCTAGGTGGTTATGGCTCACACCTTTGATGCCAGCACTCAGGAGGCAGAGGCAGGTGGATCTCTGAGTCTGAGGCCAGCCTGAGTTACACTGTGGACACTGACTCAAAACAAAAAACACGGCTACCTTGGTCTGTACAGCAAAACCTCATCTGGAAAACCAAAGGGGTAGTGCATGAAGGAGAGCATTGAGCTGTCGTAGGAGAAGCCCTAAGACACACCTGGTGTTGCCTAGAGTTCAGTTCCTGACTTATAATTCACTGGGAGGTACACTAACTGCAGAAGACATTCTAAGGCTGCAGACCCGGACTCTGGCCTCAGGGAAGCAGCTGCAGTCAGAAGCCAAAGGGGAGGAGACGGTGTGGATGAGCACACTGCACAGAAGGGAGCAGCAGGCAGGGCCAAGCAGGACTGAGCAGCAGGTCCCGGCAGGCAACGGCGATGCCAGTCCTGCCGAGTCCCGGCTCAGCCATGCTGCAGCGAGAGCTGAACCACACTGGGATCACCTGGAGCTCTGTGCAAGGGCCAGGGAAGGGCTGGGGGTCTTTGGAGAAGACATGGATGGCCATGGGAACTTGCCTAGGGGGCAGCAGCTATGTGAGGAAACGGAGGAGCCTCAGGTCCGGGGAAGGGACTTCTGAAGATACCAGTATGGCAGGCTAAAACCTAAGTAGGCTAAAACCAGTCTGAGCACGGTGACCCTTAGCTATGATTCCAGCACCTGAAACTTGCACATGGGATGAAAAGTTGGAGGACAGCCGGGGCTGCACAGTGAAGGCCAGGCCATCCTGAGCTACATAGCTAGACCTCATGTCAGCAGAAAGTAAATACCAAAGGGTCTGAAGAAAGGTGAAGTCACCAGTACCCTTCCTTCAAATGTGTTTTCAAAAGTTCCCAAACAGGCTGGAGAGATGGGCTCGGAGGATCAGTTCCCAGAACCCAATCTGGTGGCTCACAAGCACCTCCAACGCCATCTCCAGGAGATCTGATGCCCTCTCTGGCCTCTGTGGGCACTAGCACACACGTGGCAGCCAGGCAGGCAGACTGGCAGGTGTGTGCATGCACGCATGCATACATGTACACACAACTGCAAACAAATCATTTAACCACAATCAGAAAAAACAATGATAGGAAATGAAGTTCCTGAAGAAATGATGTCACTAAAGCACATGCCACACAAGTGTGAGGACCTGAGTTTGAATCCCTGGGACCCGTATAAAAGTTGGACACAACACATGTCTGTAAACAAGGTGCTCCTGTAGAGATGAGAGGTAGAGACCGGAGAATGCTGGGAAATGTGTGGGCCAGCTCACATGGCATCTGCAACAGCAAACAGGAGACTGTCTGGAACAAGGTGGAAGGTGAGCACCAATACCTGAGATTATCTGTGTGGTGGGGGGCAGGAGACCGAAGATGGAACCCAGGGCTTCATGCGTGCAATAAAGCCTTCTACTACGTATTCAGCCCTAATAATTGCCCTTTTAAAAATATAATCTACTTACTTTATGGGTATGACTATTTTGCCTGCAAGTATGATGTGCCCTCAGAGGTCATAAGACATTAGATCTCCTGGAAATGGAGTTATGATAGTTGTGAGCCATTATGTGGGTACTGGGAACTAAACCCAGGCCTTCTGCAAGAGCAACAAGTACTCTTAACCTCTGAGCCATCTCTCTAGCCCACTAATTATTTCCTTTTAAAAGTGTGTTGTTATTATTGTTATTGTTATTATGTAGATGAGGGCAGAGGGCAGACCACAGAGTGCACTTGGAGGCCAGAGGACAACTTCTTGCATTCAGTTCTCTCCTGCCACTGGAAATCTGGGAATCAAACTCGAGTGCCAGTCTTGAGCAGCAAGCACCTTTAGGTACTGAGCCATCTCATCAGCCCACCAGTACTTTCTTAGATTAGACAATTACCTGGCTTTTGTCCTCTCTGGGTTTGACTGGTGTTATCGATAATATACAGAATATACAGTAAGTTTTAAAAAGGGAACTATTTCCAGCCTCTCTGATTTCTGGCTGTGGTAAGAACAGCCTTTTTGTTTTGCTACTTAATGAGTTCTTTCTCTTTGCCTGGAAACAGCGACTTCCTGTTTCTCCTCTTAGTGATTTGGATTATTTTCCTCATTTAGTTTAATGTTGGCAGCTAAGTTGTTATCTAAAGGCTCAAATGGAAACTGAGCAACAATTATAATTCTTTGGGGCTCACTTTACAAATACACTTTATTTAAAAGGAATTTTATGAGGTGGTTTTTTTCCCTTTTTTCTCCCCAGCAGGATGGGAGACGGTCCCCGGTGCTTTCGGCTAGAGCTGGACTTTGCAGGTTCCTCTGGAAGCTCAAGGCTGGACTTGGTCTACATTTTTTAAAAAAGATTTATTTATTTTTATGTGCATTGGTGTTTCCCTTGCATGTATGTCTGTGTGAGGGTGTCAGGTCCCTGGAACTGGAGTTACAGACAGTTGTGAGCTGCCATGTGGGTGCTGGGAATTGAACTCGGGTCCTCTGGAAGAGCAGTCAGTGCTCTTAACCTCTGAGCCACCTCTCCAGCCCCCAAATCAGTCTACTTTTATGACAAATATACTTACTTAAATAAATTGTAGTTTGTCATTTTAAAATTTACCTTTGGGGCTAGAAAGATGGCTCAGTGTTTAGGGCACTGACTGCTCTTGCAAAGGAGTAGGGTTCGGTTCCCAGCACCCACATGGCAGTGGGTTCAGTTCCCAGCACCCACGTGGTGGTTTACAACCATATTTAACTCCAGTTCCAGGGGATCCAGTTACCTCATCTGACCTAACAGGCACCAGGCACACACGTGGTGAACACACATACATGCAGGCAAAACACTCACATACATTAAATGAATAATTTTCTAAACTTCATACTTTTACACATTAAACTTCATGAAAATAACAGTATATTAACAATATCATGTCTAGGCTGAGGAGACAGTAAAGCGGTTGCCTCCTGTGCATGAGGACCCGACTTCAATCCCTAGAGCCTACATAAAATGCAGAGCCTCACAGATGTGCTTCCAATCCCAACACTAGGGGTGCCATGACAGGCAGACCTCTGGGACTCACTGGTCAGGCAGCCTAGCCTACTTGGTGAGCCCCACACCAATGAGAGCCCCCGTTTTGAAGGTAGGTGGTGTCGTGAGGATTACAGCTGAGGCCCAGCACTGTCTTCTGACCTACACGTGCACATGCACCCACATCTACATCCCTGCTACACACACACACACACACACACACACACACACACACACACACACACACGCAAAATGTCTAGGGAATGGTGTCAGCAATATGGTGGACGACACTTTAGACTCTCAAATGGTCCCAGACAAGAACACAGATGACCAACTAGAGAAGACTAAGCATCTCCCCTAGGTACTCCGGAAACTGGCTGGAGATGTGTAGCAATCAAACAAACACATCCAAGAGGAACCGAAGCTCACAGTAGCAGGAAGGGGCTGACGGGGTGGCTAGAGTTAGATCCTCGGGACCGACCCACTTGGCAGAGAAAACGTTGACTCCCACAAGTTCATCTGACCACCCACACATGCCTTGGCAAGCACATCCCTCCCCCCAAATAAATGTACAATTAAAAAAACAGTAAGAAATTGCCTCATTTTTACATGCCATTGTCCCCAGACCTCGCTGGCCTGGTGTGGACTGCAGGAAGCTGTGGCCTAGCCCTGGTTCTCTGCTGCAACCTAAGGAAACTAGATCTTCATCTAACCTGTACCGGGCCCGCCTGAGACACAGCTCAGCTGTTGAAAACGAGTAAGCAGGGCTTGGTGACAGCTACAGAGGAGGACTGTGAACAGTCGGGGTGAGGGGACGTGGGCACACTGAGTACTGACTGAGGGGAGAGCAAGCTAAGACCCCTGGAGAGGCTGGGGTGATGGGGAAATATAACTTTAAAGCGGTTACAGGGCTGGAGCTGGCTCAGTAGATAGGAGCACTTGGTGCACAAGCATGAAGACCTGAGTTCAAATCCCCAGCACCCTCGTAAAAAGCCAGGTACCCATAACCCCAGCGTGGTGGGAGCTGGAGACAGAAGGATTATTGGGTTTTGCTGGCTCCCAGCCTAGTTACAAGTTGTAGGAGACCTTGTCAAGGTAATAGGAGTGACAGAGCAGGACATCCAACACCCTCCTGTGGCCTCTGCACACAGGTGCGCCTGTGCACACCCCTAACCCCCAAAAACAACGGTGTAGATCAAAGAGTACAATAACAGAAACAATCCACATGCACAGGGCAGGAAGATACATGGTTGCAGACTGAGGGAGAAGTGGCGACTTTTTCCAGGTCCTATTATTCCAGCGGAGAATCAAAACATACAAAGAAGCAAGAAAATGGGGCCATTTCTAGAACGAAAATATGCCTAGAGACCATCCCTGAAGAATAATGACGTAGAAGTTACTAGAAAAAAGACACTTGTCATTCAGTAATAACTGACTTCAGAAAAGCCACATTTTTCACAGTAATATGTTTTTAAAGATTTACTTTCTTATTAGGAACTGTGTGCACACATGTGTCCACGTGTGTGCGTGTGTGTGCGCACGCGCTGCAAGCTGCAAAAATATATGAAGTAGGATTTCAGCTGATTATGTCAAAGAAGAAGCCAAGGGCCTTCCAGAGGTCAAGCTAAGGCTCAAGGAGCCTTGGTGATATTTGGCTTTTGATTATTAGCCATTTCCTACTATGAATTTCTCCTGTGCTATTGTAGCTTTTCCATCATTCTTTGGGCACAATTTCCCCTCTACTAAAGGAATATTTAGATAACCTTCTGAGCAGTAACACAGCCAGGATCCCTAATTTCAGGCCTTTCTGTAATAATTGTCATTAGCAGCATCTGGCCAGGACCATCCCCGGACAGACAAAAGTATCTTATCAGAGATACCTCTGTACTCTCTAAGAACAGACTTAAGCATCCAGACTATCTGTTTGAGAAGGCCTGGCAGATGTGCTAATTAAGCTTAACTTTCTCCTTTCCAAAGTCTTATCTCTAGTTTTAGATCCACCCTTAACAATGAACTCAGAACTAAAGGGTTCCTACTCACAGGTACATCTAGCTGTGACGGAAGTTGCCTAGCCAAGTTGCCTAGCAACCAAGCACACTTTCCCCCACCCTGCCAGAAACTGTGGGAGCAGAGATAGCTCAGAGAGATAAGGGGCAAAGGGATAAAAGATAGTTTTATTTTCAGAGCAAGTACTAGATGGAGAAGAGAAAAGAGAATGGAAGAACTAGATGGGTAAGAACTGGAGAGGAACAAACTGAGATGGGGAAGAATTAGATTGAAGGGCCAGAAGAGAGTACTAGAGGAATGAGATGGAAGATGAGGAAGAGCCAGATGGGGAAGAACAAGATGAGGAAGAACAAGATGAGAGACAAGGAGATGGGAGAGGAGCTGAGATGGGGCCGAACTAAGATGAGAGAATTAAGATAGAACCTAGAGGGGACAGCAAGTAAATGTTGAGAGAAGTCAGCCAAGAAAGGAGCTGGGCACGAGAGCAGAACTGAAGCTGTGTAGAGAGAGAACTGGCTCAGAAGAATAAAGTGTATGGACTAAAGAGTTTCGTTTTTAAAGAGTAGATTCATTTTTTATCATCAGAGATTAGATTATCAGCTGGATGTAGATTCTTCCCGGACCCTGGAAGAGGACTATCGAGGGGCCGGACCCCCATAGTCCCCGTTATGCATGTGTGTGCATGTAAGTGTAAGTGCCCACAGAGGCCTGTGGTGTGAGAACTCCCGGAGCTGGAGTCACAGTGGTTTTGTGTCACTGATATGGTTGCTGGTCCTCTCCAACAGCAGCAAATGCTCTTAACCACTGAGCCAGCTCTCTAGCTAAGATACATATAATTTTATGTCAACTAAAAAAAATAATCTTTACAAACTGTCAAGACAGAGCTGGAGCGATGGCTCAGTGGTAAAGAATTCTTCCCATTCTCGAGAAACCTAATTCGGATCCCAGCACCCACTTTGGTGGCTCATGACCACCCGTAACTCCAGCTCCAAGGGGATGCTTTGCCTCCAGGGGCACCGTGCACATATGTGCAGACACATAATAAAAAGTAAAAAGCAGCCGGGCGGTGGTGGCGCATGCCTTTAATCTCAGCACTCGGGAGGCAGAGGCAAGTGGATCTCTGTGAGTTCAAGGCCAGTCTGGTCAACAGGGTGAGATCCAGGACAGGCACCAAAACTACACAGAGAAACCCTGTCTCAAAAAACAAAACAAAACAAAACAACAACAAAGTAAAAAGCAAATCTAAAACCAAAAGGTGTTTAAGATGCTCAAAGTGCGTGTCTGATTGCTGGGAACTGAGCCATTGACCATAGGGCTCAACTGTAGACTTAAACCACAGAAGGCAGAACCAGTGTGTCTCAGGACAGTTCATCTGAAATTATGTAGGAGGGCCAAAAGAAAAAAGAATGACCCCAGCTTAAAAAAAGAAAAGAAAAGGAAAAAAAAAAAAGAAAAGAAAAGCAGAAGTCAACAGAGTTCAAGGGATTGAAAGAACACAATCAAGTGGACTAAATTTGTATTATGCGAGCCCCAGAAGAATACAGGAAGCAAGGTTCCTAACTGCCCTATTTGAGGAGAGTCATGATCAGCAAACTCCAAGAAAAATTAACTCAAAGAACCCCACACAAACCCACATCATCAGACTGTTGAGGGACAAAGTCAAAGCAGAAATGTGGGGGCTGGAGAGAGGACCCAAGTTGTGTACCTAGCACCCTCTATCTGGCCAAAACTACCTGTAACTCCAGTTCTGGCATCTGGCATCCCCTTGGCAAGCCTTGCATGCATGAAGTGCACAGACAGACAAGTAGGCATGAACACATAAAGGAAAAAGGAAGAAGCACGCATGTGTTATTGTGTAGGTTTCCTCCAAGATTGAAGCATTCCACCCAGCAGAGAAGTACCTTACGTAAGAAGGTAAACAATTCAATATTGCTTCAGGAAGTCCCTGAAACTGAACAGATTCACTAGGCTCCTCCCTGACAGAGTAAACAATAAAAGCTGAGAGTCCCTCTTGGATTAAGTAAAACTGAACTGCAAGGAACACTTTCAGACAATCAAAGCTACAAAGAAGACTCTTGAGACCAAACCTGCTGCCTGGAAGAAAGAGAAACCTGCCCAGCAGCCTGGAAGAGGTGTAGATCAACTGAGTCACTTGAAAAGGACGCTCTCCAAACTGTTGAGTCTGCAGGCTGTGCTGTGTGCTCCAAGTTCTCAGCTTTTGTGAGTTGTCACCCATGCTGGGGTGGGCCTTGGTGATACAGCTGTGTTTGAGTCATTTCTGCTCCTATAAGTAACAAGATAGAGCTGGGCGGGGGTGGCGCACGCCTTTAATCCCAGCACTTGGGAGGCAGAGGCAGGCGGATCTTTGTGAGTTTGAGGCCAGCCTGGGCTACAGAGTGAGTTCCAGGACAGACAGGGCTGTTATAGAGAGAAACCCTGTCTCGGAAAACCCACAAATAAAAAAAAAAAAAAAAGTAACAAGATAGTTTAAATAGTCATGGCCCCCATAGACTCATTGTGTGTGAACGCTTGGCCCATAGGGAGTGACACTATTAGGAGGTGTGGCCTTGCTGGAAGAAGTGTGTCACTGTGGAGGCGGGCTTTGAGGTCTTAAGCTCAAGCTAGGCTTTGTGGGGCAGTCTTCTGCTGCCTGCGGATCAAAATGTAGAACTCGCAGCTACCTCTCTAGCACTGTGTCTGCCTGCACGCTGCCAAGCTTCCCACCATGATAATAGACTAAACTGCTGAAACTGTAAGCCAGCCCCAATTAAATGGTTGTTTTTTGTTTGTTTGTTTGTTTGTTTGTTTGTTTTTGAGACAGGGTTTCTCTGTGTAGCTTTGCACCTTTCCTGGAACGCTTTGGACACCAGGCTGGCCTCGAACTCACAGAGATCCAAAATGTTTTTCTTTTTAAGAGTTGCTGTTAAGACAAAACCCCAATAAAACTCATTCATTCACCAAAGTGTACTTTGGTAGTATCCATACTTTGGTCTTTCATGTGTTCCCTCTCTGGGGTGAATAGACACGTGTGTGTGTGTGTGTGTGTGTGTGTGTGTGTGTGTGCATGCGTGCCTGTCTGTCTGTCTGTCTGTCTGCATGTTGCATCTACCCATGAAAAGTTTTGTCACACAACAGTTATATATGTTTGCATATATGTCTATCAAAAGCTATGAAACAGGTTCTTGCTATGGGTCAGCTGTGAACTGGTCTTTGCTAGAGCAGCAACTACTCTTAATCATTTCTCCAGCCCCTCAAAGCTGTAACTTTTGATATTTACAAAATGAGATGGGGCAGACATTTGTAAAGCGTAAAGTTCTTGTATGGGATTAAACATGGCAGAGATTCAAATCAGACTGTCCTAATTTTAGGATATTAAGAGACAACATGTTGACTGGAGAGGCAGCTGGCTCAGTGGTTAAAAGCACTGGCTGCTCTTGCAGAGGACCCAGGTTCTCTCCCCACATGCCAGTTTACAGCCATCTGTAACTCCAGTTCCAGGGGATCTGATGCCACCTTTTGGCCTCCAGGGGTACTGCATGCATGTGGTGCACAGACACACACACACACACACACACACAGCGCACACGCGCGCGCACACACATACACACACACACACACACACACACACACACACACACACACACATATTTTCGAGACAGGGTTTCTCTGTGTAGTTTTGGTGCCTGTAGACCAGGCTGGCCTCGAACTCACAGAGATCCTCCTGGCTCTGCCTCCTGAGTGCTGGGACTAAAGGTGTGCGCCACCACCACCTGACCATAATTTTTGTTAAATGAAGAAAAAAGAGACAACGTATTTTTAGAAAGTATTTATAAGACTTATGTTGATAGAAATAAGGTATCCAAACAATGTGTCACTACAAGGCCGATCACTGACCCACACAGAAAGGCAGCAATGAAAGACAAACCACGAGCATCAGCCTCTCTGTTAGTCATCACTTTAATGTAAATGGGTTGAACCCTCCAAAGACACAGAACAACAGAATGCATTAAAAACAAGAACCAGGACCCAACTGCGTTCTTCTGTCTAGAAGAGAATCCCATCAGATCTGAGGACCCTCAGACTGAAATAAAAGGATTCTATTTAAATGGTGAAGAAGTGTGGGGTTGGGGGGGGAGGGCTATGCCAAGGCTAACAAGAATCAAAGGACATTACATAACACCAGCTCAGCTAACCAGAGACACTGTTACGAGCTCACACTAGACAGCATTAACTCCTAACTATTGGAAGACATGGCAGAAGGGAGGGAGAAACAGTTCTGGCACACACCCTGTCTTCAGCAGACACAGCAGGGAGCAGGGTGAGGGGTAGAAGACCTATACACCACACAGGCCAAGTGGGCCTAACACAGAACGCTGGCTCTACTTAGAAGCAGCACAATGTCTGTATACATGTGTGTATCTTTTGTGTTTTGCAGGACTGGAGATTGAACTCAAGGCTTCATCATGCTAGGCAAGCACTCTACCATGGAGGCACAACCTTAGCCCACAACACATTTTTTTCCAAGGGCACCTCAAATATAACCTGGGGCCAACCAGGTGTTAGGCCACAGGACAAGTCTTAACTCTTACAAGGCTGAAGGCATGGGCTGGTGAGGTGGCTTGGCACTTCCCGCCAAGTCTGACAACTTGAGTTCCATTCCCAGGTCCCACACGGCAGGAGGAGGAACCACTTCCTGAAAGCAGTCTTCAGATCACCACATGTGCTACAACTACCTCCCCTCCCACACACACACTCAAGTCCTAGCATGTTTCCCAGTCATAAGTAGGAAAAATCTAGAAACTAGCTACAGAAGAAAAACTGAAAAACCCCCAAATGTGAAAACTACACACCAAATGACTAATGGTTCAAATGTGAGAAAATAGGACATGTTTAAATAAATAGTGTAGGCGGGGTTTTTCTGTCTCAGCAGCTGCCCCCAAATAACCATAAAGAGGCTTAATATTAATTATAAATGCTTGGTCAATAGCACAGGCTTGTTACTAGCTAACTCTTAGAACTTAAATTAACCCATTTCTGTTCATCTATGTGCTGCCACATGGCTCATTATCTCATTTTGTACTTGTTCTGCTTCCTCTCTGTCTCACTAGACTCCTCTGAGTCTGCCCTTTTTCTTCCTAGTGTCCTTAGTCTGGTTTTCCTTCCTAACTTCATCCTGTCCAGCTACTGGCCAGTCGGCTTTTTTACTAACCCAATCACAGCAACATATATTCACACAGTGTAAATGTAAAGGAATATTCCACAGAATAGAAGTATACTGGACCCAGTTTACATACACAAACACCATCAGTTGACTGCCAGTTGCAAAACTTAAAAAAAAAAAAGTCATAAGGAAATGGTGTTGGGAAAATAATATACACATGCAAAAGAATTAAGCTGCATACTTACCTTAGACCAGATATATGTGTTTACTCAAAATGGGACAAAAATATAAAACACATCAAAATTAAATACTTACTCTCACACTATGGAGGCTGAGGCAGAAGAATTGCTTCAAGTCAGCTTGAATGGCCACACAGTAAGTTCCAGGTCAACCTGAGCTAAAGCAAAATCCTGTCTTAATAAATCAATCGAAGGCTTGGGCAGGACTGGAGTAGAGCACTTTCCAAGTATGCACAACACCCTGGGTCTGATTCCCAGAGCATCACAAACAGGCACAGTGATACATGCATTTGGTCCCAGCACTTGGGAGTTGGAGGCAGATGATCAGAACTTAAGATTATCCTCAGCTACATAGCAAAATTGAGACCAGCCTGGGCTACAGAAGACCGCTTTAAGAAGGAAACTCTTACACATTTACACACACACACACACACAATTTTAACTTACCTCAAAATGGTAGTCCTCTATACATGTGACCTCTATAAATTCTGAACAGGCACCCTTGAGCACAACTCCAGACATCACTAACACATTGGGTTGAGAATACCTTGGCTCATGTCACAATGGCATCCTGGGTCTCCTGTTGTGGGACTCTCATTTATTCTTTGTCTGGGTATTTACCGGGAAAGACCCCTTCCTGTCCTGGCCATCTCTGTAATGTTGGTTACCAGCAGGGGGCAGAGGCAATCCAGAGGGATGGCATGGCTGAGCCTGGCAGGGAACCTCAGGCCTCTTCCTCACCAGTAACACTGATTCTAGACTAGCTTTGACAGGGTAAGAATCAAGGGCTGCTTTACTACTCAAGCCTGATGCAGCAGGATGACCTTGATGTCATCATCCGCCATCAACTCCCGCTATTTCATTATCTAAGACACTTTCTCAACAAGGAAGCAATTCTCTGGAAACTGAGGAGCATAGATAACTATGAAGAACCAGCAGGAACGTCAGACGGATACCATGCTGCCCCTCGGCCTCAATCAGTCAGTAATCCAGGGTGCAGCTCAGCGGGATGGAGTTCAGCAGGTTGAAGTACAATCTCACTTGTTCCAGGACTGGCTCTGGGACCTTGGAAAGGCTCCTCGCCCTCTCTGAGCAGGCAATTCCTTTTCTGTAATGTGTAGAGCCATCCCTCTCCTCGACTGGGGTCCCACAGAGCCCAAGGACTGGGGATGGGTATAAAGACAGTAAGGCTACTGGGGCCAACCAGCCGCAAAGGAGCTCGTAGCCAGGTCAGTCCAGCTGTATGCTGAGGTGTGCGGCAACCAGGAGGCCGCGTTCCTCAGACTTGACTTCTCAGACTAGGGTAAGCTTAGCTTCAAGAGATGGTCTCTGTAAGGTGGGGACACTGGGAAGGTAGATGAGAGTCCAAGGCCAAGAAGGGGCTGTGTCTACCCATCCCCACATGTCAAAAGCAGCTGTGCAGAGTCCTTGTAGAAAGTTGGCACCTGTCAACGCCAAACTCCTTTAGATTCAACTCAGAGCCCATGTTTAAGTAGGAGGACACATCCTGTGTCATGCCGACGTCACAGCTGTATGCTTAGGACTGTCTTGTGTCCACTGGTACATTGGTTCATACTGCTTTCCCAAAATGGAGGACCTGGCCAGGGTTGAGACTGGATACTGAAAGCCAGCCGGGCATCCAACAGGGGCCTCAGAGATGGGTACAGCCAGCAGGATGAACATGGGCAGGCCTGGCACACTGCCCAAGTCGGGACTGGCATTCCTGTCACCTGGCTTTAAACAGGATGGTTTGCTTTGACCCTGGGAGCCAAGCCAAGCCCTCCCCAACCGGTGCCCATGGCCTCTGTGTCTGCACAGCAGCATGCACACATGCACCATCCTCTAGAAGCCACACGCCACTCTGTCCAGACGACACACAGACACATGCTAACACAAAAGCAGGTGACAACAAATACTTTTGTAAAATATTTATTCTAAAAAAAAAAAAAATCACACTGTACAAATTTAGCTAGAACCTTCTCAATGCTCCGATTTATAAAAATGTCAACATAACAGAGACTAAAAGGGACAAACTTTCACCGCTTTCTTTTGAAGTTAGGAAGGAAAAACAAAATGATTTTGGGGTTTTTTTTTGTTTGTTTTTTGTTTTTTTTTTTCCTGGTACAATGATAGTAAATTTCTAAAAGATAGCCAACAAGCCAGCGTCAAATGTGCAAGGTTGGCCTGCTGGCCTCCACAGTTCCGTTTCTGCCCAGCTGAATCAGAATCCATGAGGTCAAGCGCAGCTTTCCCCGCAGGTGATGCGGGCTCACTGAGACTTAGTGAGATTCCCAGAGCCAGTGATAGACAGAGTGACAATCTGTGCTGAGAGGAGAAAGCCTGTCTGTCTGCTCCTGATTCCTGCTTCTCTAACACTGTGGATTTCCTGGACCCCGTTGAAGGTCTGTGCACAGCGTGCAGCTGCTCTGAGGTGTAGTTTCTGGAAGTTAAGGGGATGTAGGGACCTTCTCAATCTGCCTGTCACACAGAGGCAGGAGTACCACGAGAGGAAATCCCAGCCTGGGAATCCGTAAACTAAAAAGCATCTCAGAAGCTGCTTAGTTGGGCTCTGCCATCTCTAACAGCCTGGCCACTTGGTGTGCAGGGGCTCCCTCCAGGACAAATCTCAAGCTCCTCCACACACAAACTACTGGGAAAGTAACTAAATAAAGTGGGTAACAAGGCAGAACGAGGTCTCCACAGCCAAGGGCTCAGAGGCTGAGAGGCACATTTCACATTCCGGGTGAGGTGACAGCTGAGGTCACAGCCATGGGTGCCAGGCAGGGTCCATGCGACATAGGTTGTCCAGGCTATTGGCGGCGGCCACCAGGGTGTTCACCTTGCTCTCCCCGCCATCGAACTGGGCCAAGTTGTGCAGGCGGGTCATGATGGCAGTGACGGCTTTCTGAACCAGGGAGACTAGCTGCTGGCTGTCCATGTTCTCGGGCTGCCCGGCGGCCGACAACGGAGAGGAAGTGTCTTCCTGGGTCTTTTTATGCCAAGCAATGATCTCGTCCCGGAGCACAGTTTTCAGAATGCCATCCACCTGTGCAAAGGAGAGGGGAAATGGCTTGTGTCCCACCAGGAGTGACGGGGGCAGCTTTATGGTGTGGGCCCGTCTAACAAGAGTGGTCAGGGCCAGGCTGCTACCCAGGGACTGAGCAAAGCAATTCTTCTCTGACACAGTGCTGGGATAATCGGCTGAGAATCCATTAGAATGTGGCCAGGGTCCCAGGTACAGAGAGGACACCCAGAAATGGCAGACTTGAAGGATGTGCCCTGCCACTGTGCTCAGAGCAGATAGCCCTGGGCTTGCCAGGGTGCTGAGGGCGTCTTGGTGAGGCAGGCAAGTGAAGGGTAAGTAAATTCAGTCCTGGCTTGGCTTGACACACACACACACACACACACACACACACACACACACACACCACACACACACACACACACACACACACTTCTCTGAACAAGGCCACTGAGTCACAGACATCCAGCTCCCCAGCAACCCTTAGCAACTCCATTTTGCAGCAAACACATCCTGAAACATATTTTGGAAGTTAAAGACACTAGGCTAATCTGGACTGATTTTAGTAGCATACACGTTCAGACCAACTGTTCTCCGAGTTAACTCCTAGGTGAAAAAATATCCTATTTACCATCTTATATCTACAGTAATAATGAATATTATGAATTAATTATGAATAACTAGGCATTCATGAGCAGTCAACTGAGGCTTATATAACTCAAGCCTGTTAATCAAAACAAAAACCCACCTATACTTCACACTCCTAGGGGCCAACTCTTCCTTCTCTTTCTGCTCCTAGTGTCTGCTCCAGGCTCACACTTCATCTTTGAATACCCCTTGCTATCTGCCTATCTGTCAACTGTTTATTTTTAAACACTTTAGAATAATTTTATTTTATGAATTTCAATGTTTCCGCCTGCAGCATTTAAGTGTACATGTGTGCCTAGTGCCCACATGAGTCATTACAGTTACAGATGGTTATGAGCCACCATGTGGGTGCTGGAAATTGAACTGGGGTCCTCAGCAAAAGCAATGAGTGCTCTTAACCAACGGAGCCCACTCTCCAGCCCCCATCATCAGTTTTTTTTAAAAACAAGAGCCTCAAAACACCTCGTCTATATGAGCAACCATTGGCACTACCAGTTCACCATGCATATCCTAGGTGCTTGTGTCTGCTTGGGCCTCAGTCCAACCCTGCAGGAGGGAGGCGGCATGCCAGAAAACACTTCAGCCCTTTCGGGCCACCAAGTGTGGAAGATGGGAGCCGAAGCTGCTCCAGAGATCTACAAAGCAGTGCTCCAACCAAGGAACCACTCTAGGTTCCTTTTGGCAAAGTGACCTCCCTTTCATTCTGTACATCTTTGGACAATGAACATTCCAAACCTTCTCCAAACACCCCACTCTAACACCTCCCCCCTCGTTTGCAGGCCTGAGCACCACTGAGAGCCCAGGCGGCATTACGGAGTGGTCCGGGCTGCTCACGGGAGGACGCTGAGACCCACCTTGAAGTTGGGCTGTGCAAAGCACCGTGCCACAGCAATCATGGAGGCCGTCAGCGGGCCTGAGACACCGATGGTGGTCAGGAACTCAGAAATGTTGGGCGTGAGGCGGAAAGGGACTGGGCGGTTCGCATCCAAGTCCCCAGTTGCATCGTTTATGTCGAACCGGAAGTAAGCCACATTCAGCTTGCCTGTGTCCTACAGTGTAGAGGGAGACATTTTTAAGCTCCACCCTGGCAGGACAGAGGGGTCAAAGCAGGGTCTAGCTGTTGACAGCAAATTACCTGAGCAATCTGTAACATCTCAGGGTTGAGTCTATTGAGATGCAGGACGAACTCTGCAAAGCCGATGAGCGCCAGCTGGATGGTGAACATCTTGCGGAAGGTCCAGTAGTCTGTAGCATTGGGGAAGGTGTGCAGGGCCCACTCCTTCAGCATGCTGCGGGGCACCATGTTGCTCTGGACCTCTTTGAGAATATCTCGGAGGACCTGGAACACATCACTCTATGAGTCTTTGCCCATGTTTCCTGGCAGATGGAAAGCTCTTGTATTGCAACTCCTGGTTCACTTAGCATCTGACTCAACACTGCAGACCTCAGTTTCCCTCTGAGCTTGATGGACCCACTGCCAGTGCGACTGTCTGAATAGAAGCCACGGCTGTGAGGAGCATGCCTCTCAAGGTCAACACGCAAAGCTACTTTCACCTTTGCTGCCTCAGAATGCAACATCCAGCTAACAGAAGGGACAAAGGACAACTAGATACCAATATCTTCTTTAAATCATGTAGAGAGAGAAGTGTCATAAACCAAAGAGTAAATAAAAAAAAAAAAAAGAGCACACATTTGCATGAACTCAGTTCTGTGCTGTAAGACACCAAATCCCAGGAAGTGAGACAGCTTTAGTCTAACTGGGAAAGGCCAACACCAATTTGTCCAGGTCTCTAGAAACTGCAAGCTCCTAACAATGATCAGATGAACTCATCTAGGAACAGCAGGCTGAGTCCTGGCAAGAACAGTGACCCTGGTGGCACTTTCACATGTCTTTCTGCCAGTCTCCTCCCCACCTCCACAGTGGCCAGGACTGCTAGCCCTCATCCCTGGAGTTGCCCCCCACCTGACCTATCTGCCGACAGGGGCTGTCCCTGTTTCAATGACGTTCACTCAGTGATACAATGTTTACTGAAAGAACCGAAGGTAACTATTTAACACTGCAGGGGCCAGAGACTACACCATCAGCTAGAGCCTGCAAGAGCCTGGCCAAACACAAGAGCTGGTGCAGGAGATGGGGTGGGAAGGGCAGCGGCTCTGACAGTTCCAGAACATTCCAGGAACCTAGAAGGTCAAGTGTGTTTAACTGGATGTGACCCCGAGGCTCTGCCCCAGTGGCAGTGAGAGCGAAGGCAAAACTACAAACTGTTGAACGCGCTGACGGCACGGCCCAGACGGACAGACACCGTCAAAACAGACACGGTCATGTTGGCTCGAACATCTAAGAACATCTGTCACATCAAGGGTTGGGGTGGTAGTTTAGTGGTAGACTGCTTTTCCAGCATATGTAAGGCCCAGTACTACCAAAACACACACATTCACACAAACACACCTATCAAACCATCTATCGACTACCAAACTGAGTGGATCTTAATGGATACAGGTGACAGAGGAACAGGCTAAGTCCAGGGAAGTCACGATGCCATATAAAAATGTCTAGAATTCACTATAAAGAGACCAATCCGGGGCTGGAGAGAAGGCTCCGCAGCAGGCTGCTATTGCAGAGGACCTGGGTTGGGTTCCCAGCACCCACGTTGCTGCTTGCAACCTTATGTAACTCCAGTTGCAGGGGATCCACCAACCTCTATGACCTTCAAGGGCACCAGACATGCAGGTGGTGCACAGATATGCATTCAGGCAAAACAGCCATATACATAAAAGTGGACACTTCGACAAATTGTCCAACTTAAAAATGGGTAGAGGACTTGAACAGGTATCATGAAAGGAAAAAAGATAAACAGCCAGTAACACAGAAAAGACTGTTGTCATCACTGGGGAGCGACTACTAGTACTTCATGCCTGCCAGGGTGGCTACAGTGGGGGAAAAGGGGTCAGGCAATAAACAAGGGCAAGGACGCAGAGGAGTTAGGACACACACTGCTAAAATGTTCAACATGGAGTCACTATGTAACCCAACAATTCTACACCTGGGTGTAGAGATAAATACATACTCAGAAGTGAACACATATTCACACAGACAAGTATGACAATGTCCACAGCAGCTCTCATTATAGAGCCAAAAGTAATAAATATCCAAAGCCCACCAACTGGTAAATGGACAAACTAAAAGCACGACGCTCATATACTAGAATATAATGTGGCAATGTAAAAGGAACAGCGTGCTGACACAGGCTAGCAGAGTGGACCAAATCACTGTGAGTGAGAAGTCAGACGCCGAAGTCCAATTCCATTCACGGCATGCCAAGAACAGGCAACACCAGACGCAGAAAGACCCACGGGCCACCTGGGGCTGGGGTGCTGGGGTTTGGAGAGAGATGGAGAGTGGCAACTGATGGCCATACAGCTGAGAATCGGCTACAGACACTCGAGGCCTTCGAGGATGGTTTTCACAGCATGAAATTGCATCTCAATAAAAGTGCTATTAAAACCACCGGAATGGAGCAGAGTTAGCACAAACCAACCAGGTGTAGAGAGGAAGCTGGGGAGCTGGGAGTCACCCAGTGGGGCCAGTATTTCTACTCAGGCAGTGCCTGTGAGCTGAGCCAACACCATTCCTCGGGCTACTGGCGAAGCACCTAAGCTTTAGCTAGTGGCTTCCTCTGTCAGAGCAGAATGATGGCCGCCTCTCTCATGAACATCTCACATCTGCCCAAGGGGCACACAGAATGACCAAGCCGTGACCTGTGCTATAAAATACCCAATTCTCAACTGAGGAGGCCTCAGTTCTATCTAGAAACCTATGAGTAAGCAGGGACTTACTCCCTCTGCCTGAAGAGGCAGGGAACTGCCTTAGACCCTGCCAGCCAGGACCACCTCTGGCTCTCCCTGCTCAGGAGGTGGAAAGGATGCCCTATGGGCTCTAGCCTCCTAAATAAAGCCCAATGTTGCAGGACCCAGAGAAACTACAATGAGCCCCGGGCAACACAGGGCAGGTCATGGCTTCCACCCCGTGGCCTCTCCTGGTAATGCACAGAAGGACCCCATGGCACCTGGGGAGGGGCCAAAACAGCTGCCTCTTGCCGCTCCACACAACCCTGGACAAAATCTTCCCAGCCAAGGGCAGGAATCTGCAAATAAGGAGAGGGCCCTCTGTCACCCTGGGAGCACAGGCTGTCTGAGATTCCTATGGCCCACTCGGTGCTCCTGCCCCAGGCAACCCAAACAGCTGGGTCCCAAAGGTTTCAGTCAGTCATGTTTTGCATTTTAGAAACCCCACAGGGTCTAAATGTGTGTTACCCAATGTCACTGGCTGCCAAGTGAGCATGCCATCCACTGGTGTTTAAAGTCTAATTTCTGAGCTTTTCCCTAAGTGCAGGGCAGGGACAATGGACTCTCTGAGGTCAAGAACCTCACCACAAACCCCCTGCAGCAGATGGTCACCAGCCATCTGACCTCTCCCATCTCATGAGAAGTGAGGAGTCCCTCTCGGAACATCCCAAGCAAGCAGCATAGACAGAGGCCCCGGGCAGCAGCTGGCCTCCTGCCTGGTACCTGGTGGCTGGCCTGCGTTCCCCGTGCCTGCACCGTGGCCAGCCTGTCATAGTAACGGGAGATGGGGTTGTCATGCTCAATGCCCTTCTTGGCACAGCGCTGCTTGTAGATCTCCACGAGGGAAAGTGAGGAGGGATTGTCTTCCACGAGGCGCATCTGTGGGGACACAGCCACAACCCGAGGAACTAGGGAGGAAAGAGGACAAGGTAAGGGAGAGTGACCGAGTCAGCACTCAGCATTCCCTTTCTGCCACCAGACAGAGCTAAAGAGCCCAGGTCACAAAGCTCAGTTACTCAACAGATGCCATAAAGCACCACCCATAGGGTTAAATCCTCACTGGGTGCTCCAAGCATCCTTCAGCAAGGACCCCACCCATCGCTCACTCTTTACAGGCCTTCCCTGGCTGGACACCACTCTGACTCTGACGCACCTGTTACATTTGTGGACCCTCAACTACAAGGGCTGCCTCCATCTCTGCATAGAAGGTAATTGACATTTCTCTGTGACCTTTGGTTCAGTGATGGACTCCATTCATAACAGAAATCCAACAGTCTGTTCCCATGACTACTGCAGAGCTGAAGTGTGGCTCCTTGAGCAGTGTGTATTTGGAGATGGCACCTGTCATGGCCAAACTACTGAGTTCCAGTTGGGAGCAACCCAGCAGGTAGGTATACCACCTGTGTGGCACCACAGCTGTCTCCCTATGATGCCAGCTGGCAGAGTCACGGACTTGTGGGCACTTTGGGTTCTTCATCTTCATGGGGACAGTCCCCATGATTAGACAAGATAATAATTAAGATGCTACTTGAAGGAATAAAGTCAGCTGGAGGGAGCGAACACTGACTGCCTTCCTGGTGCACCCTGTTCTGGCTGCGGAGGCCCAAACATGGGGTACTGCGTGTGAGCTGCACCACGGGTGCTGCGTTTTCTAATCTGAGACTGTGGCTAAACCACAGCTGCTGGCCTGCTGCCCTGACTTCCATCCAGGAGACATTCCCATAATGATTCCAAGACACCAAGTTGGACTTGGCACCACCTACTAACCCAGGGACGGACCACAACACATACATGCTGCAGCACACACAACTTTCTGATAGGACTAATTTCTTCAGGCTTCTTTTTGAATTCAAAAGATTTATTTTAGCTGGGCATGGTGGTACGTGTCTTTAATCTCAGCACTGGGGAGTACATAGTGAGTTCCAGGACAGCAAGGCTACATAGTGAGCCCTGTCTCAAAAAAAAAAAAAACAAAAAAACAAAAAATATATAACAAACAAAACAACACCTCCCCAAGCCTAAAGATTTTTATATATTTGTTCATCTTTTAATTTTTTTTTTTGAGACAGGGTTTCTCAGTGTAGCCTTGGCTGTTCGTTTTTTAGTTTTTAAAAAGATTTATGTGTATGATTGTATTTTGCCTGAATGTATGCATGTGTACCCTGAGAATGCCTGGGACCCACAGAGACCAGGAAAGAGTGACAGATGGCTGTGAGTTGCCATGTGGATGCTGGGAAACAAACTTTAAAAGCTAAAGGTCAGATGTCTCTGATCAAAATGAGCTGGACAGAGTGGCACACAGCACTTGGGAGGCAGAAGCAGGCAGATCTCTGAGTTCTAGGCCAGAGAGACTGTCTCAAAAAAAGAACGGGTAGGGAGCAGGGGTTGGTCAGACCTTCACTGTTAGAAGAAGGTCCATGTAGGATTAAAACACGGGCATTGCAGGAGGGCTCCCACTTCAGAGATCACACATCGGCAGCCCAGGCACTGCAGGAGGGCTCCCACTTCAGAGATCACACACCAGCAGCCCAGGTGCAGAGAGACTACACTGGGAACTACCTGATAACATGGCCTGCTGCTCTCGGCTGAGCCCCAAGACAACGCCCACCCCACACAGTGCTACAGCCCCCAACACGACTGTGCAGAGCTGGAAACAGGAGGGAGAGCTCTTACCCCAGTGAGAGACCAGCTGAGGCAGGCCGGGCCTGAGCTGCCCTGTCAACAAGGTCTGACCCTCGTACCTGTGAAGAACAAGTGTCTCTTGGTGGTCTCCTTCCTCTTCTCCAGGCAAGGGTTCAGCAGGCGGAGCAGCTGCAGCACACGCTCCTCCCGCCGTGACTCGGTGAGGCAGGCGTCGTTCATGACCAGGTACGGGTAGATCTTGCCGTTGTGTCCTCTGATGTAGAGCCTGCGGGCCGCTGTGTTATGCTTCTGTACAATCTCCACTCGGGGCATAAAGCTGTGGAAGCGGACGGAGGAGAGCGTGAGCTAGACCCTTCCTTGGGGAAACAGTGTTAAGGACTATCACAGACAAGCAGGCAGAGCAGTTTAGCAGCCACAGAGATGTGATGGTAATCTAGGATGTACCTAGGACTGATGGAGGGAAGGGGGAGGGGGGAGGACTTGGAGGAAACGGGGAGAGGTCTGAGTGTGTGGAAAGGCGGAGTCAATTCAGAAATAAAGAAGCTGCAGTCAGCTGCTGGAGGCAGCCTCTCTGAAGTGCTGCTCACACCTCAAGTGGGATTCAACTCTCTAGTAAATTCTACAACTGCCAATGATGCTGTTACTTTTATTTATTCATTCTGGCTTTTCTCCAGTTACAGTTTGTTTTTTTGAGACAGGGTTTCTCTGTGTAGCCCTGTCTATCCTGGATCTCACTCTGTAGACCAGGCTGACTTCCAACACACAGAGATCCACCTGCCTCTGCCTCCCGAGTGCTGGGATTAAAGGTGTGCACCACCACCACCTGGCTTCCAATTTCCGATTACATTTTTATTTTCATTTTGCAAACACGGTGTACTTGTGGCAGCCAGAGTGGGCTCTCTCCTTCCACCACGTGCATTCTGGGTATGAACTTGGATCATCAGGCTTGGTGGCAGGCCTCTTTACTCACCGGGCCATTCATTGGCCCCTTTTCTGTTGTTCTGGATAGGGTCTTATCAGACCTGCCTGGCCTAGTACTTGCCATGGGACCCAGAGTGGTTCTAACTCAGAACCATCTTCCTGCCTTAGCACCCCGAGTCCAGGACTTACAGATGTGCACCCCCACACCTGGTTCAGATATGCTTTTATATTGCACACTAAGAGTTAACACCTGGACAGTTCAGTTTGCCAAGTTCTATGGTGATTCAGAAAAAGTCTCTGCAGACAAGCCTGGTCTTCTCTCAGGACACTGATCCTACAGTCAGCTCAGGTTCTCAAGACACCAACAACAGAACTGTACACCCCACACCAAGGAACCAGCACGGCAGCCCCCAGGCCATCCCCAAGCCCTCTGCACGCTAGGCCCTGTGCTCACCGAGCAATCTTGATGTAGTAATGCGTCGGCTTGGGCATCAAAAACTCCCCAGGGATCTCCACTTCAGCTGTCTGAGCTGAGAAATTGCTCAAGAACCGACACTTTTCTTCTATGAGGAAGAATTTGGGAAGCTGCTTGGTTTTAGCCTCCAGGATTTTGATCCACTTTTTCAACTTAGAAATCAGATTATGAAGTTTCATGGATCCTGGGACACTGAAGTCAAAATCTGCAGAATAAAATAAACATGATGAAAACCAGCTTCAAGGGCTAAGGGTACCACAGCTGGGTTGGTAGAGTGCCTGCCCAGCGTGTCGGGAGTCCCGGGCTCCATTCAGGGACAGGGCTAACAGCAGGGTTGAGGGAGGCCGTGCACCAGGCCTTGGGCTGCCCCACCTAACAGCCCTGCATGGACTTCACTGCATATAAGCAGTCTGTTTCGGGTTAGCCAATGTATTTTCTCTCTTTCAATGACACCTATCTGGTTTACAATTGATTTTTTACATGATGACGGACGGAGACAAGCAGAGTTGCACTTTATGCTCTGTATTTGATTCCTCTGAATTCCTCACAAGGGGCTGCTGACGTAGCTAAGTGGTACAGTGTCTGCCTAGCTGTCTATCCCCGGCACCACTAGCGTGGGTTCTCAGAGACTCATCCCAGTTGAGGTGTGCACCAGTAACTCCCTTCCATCGCTGAAGCGGGACACTCAGCTATTCTCTGCTCTACCTCCTGAGGGAGACCTGGGTGGTTCCTGGCTTGTAGATTAGCAATGAATACTCATGCACACCTTACATGAGAACCCTGAGTGCTCTCCTTTCTCTCGAGGACTGCTGGTGGAGACAAGCTCATTACATACACATAGACGCAGCCTTGGGGACCAAGTCAACAGCAGGGTCAGGGGTCAGGCTGCTCTCATTCAATTTTGGCTGTTTCTGAGGAAACCTTGTGATTTGAACTTTTGAGTTTTGGGTTTTGTAGCTTTGACATTGAGATTCAAATGCTTCAACCCATATCTGATTCTGTTTCAGACTACACTGAATGGAAGGATCTGACGTTTCAGATAAAGACACTGAGCACTGGCCTTCAGATAAAAGCGGGGTGGTCCTCAGTGTCCGTAAGTGAAGTGTGATGGTAAAACACCGACTTCACATGCTTCCCCCTTCGTTGAACAGGGTGATGGCACCACTGACTTCAGAGGCAAGGATCTTAGCTAACAGTAGCTAGCTCCCTGGTGAAAGAGAGGGCAGAGCCCAAATTTTTTGTTTTTGTTTTTGTTTTTTTTAAAGATTTATTTATTCATTATGTATACAGTGTTCTGTCTGCATGTATGCCTGCTGGCCAAAAGAGGGCACCAGATCTCATTACAGATGGCTGTAAGTCACCATGTGGTTGCTGGGAATTGAACTCAGGACCTTTAGGAAGAGTAGCCAGTGCCCTTAACCACTGAGCCATGTCTCCAGCCCTCTTTTGTTCTTATTTAGCATCTCTGTGGGTGAGTTATGTCTGTGTGTGAATCCCACTGAGTGCAGGGATTACAGGCATGCATACACATCCCTCAATGGTCTTCAATGAAGATCTGTCATGTGGAAGCCTCAGCCTGAGACAGGTTGTGTTCACTACAGGTACCCAAGTGTTCCCAGACCACTTGTGAGGTGAGTCACAGCAGGCTGTGGCTGAAACTGTAAAGCATCTTGCATAAATTAACAGGTATCTACTATAGGTACACACACAACAGTTTCAATTGCATTCTTTAAGGACAGTAAGGAAATTACTGACTTTTGGGACTGGAGGTGTGGCTTAGTGGTTGAGTAGTTAGCCAGCTTGAGAGAGACAGAAAGAGAGAAATGCACCTGCAGTTTCAGTATGTATCAGTGAATAAAGGATGTTTTAACAGTTATAAAAACAGTAAGTGAAAATGCTTCACTTAATTTTGAGGAACTGAGGCAAATCTTGTTTCCATGTCCACTCAGATGGCTAGGAACCTGTTTGAGGTAAACTGCTCTGAACAGCATGGGAGGCACTGTGCCATGTAAACACACACATGAGCTAGGGAGTGGTAAGGTCGCTCAGATAAGGCGAGAAGAGACCAGGGGAGGATTTGAACACCTCTGAGCCTAGGAAAGAAAACGTCTTCACGTGAACCACAGACAAGAAACAAAGCAATTCCCCGTCATCCTGCTTCCTGCCCTCCAAGTTTGCACCCCACCTGTCAAGTCTGCACCTTAGCCTTTCAAATCCTCCACCTCACTTTGTAGCTCCACCCTAACACCAAGCAAGGGAAGGCAAGGCTTTTGCCCGAAAAACCTTCCATTTTCTAACTCTTATATCTCTGAAGGCCAAACTCTAGCCCTTCAGTGGAAGATAGGGCATGAAGTCAGACTGCTGGCAGTCATGGCTTCCTTATGTTTTGAGTATTGAGACAGGGTCTCACTATGTAGCTCTGGATGTCCTGGAACTTAGAGATCTGCCTGCCTCTGTCTCCCAAGTGCTGGGATCAAAGGCGTGCCCACCACATCTGCCCATAGTTTATGTGTTTAACAAAGTCTAACTAGCATGTGCCCGGGGCAAGACTCACCTGTGGTGAACTGGCCCTTCAACTTCTGGAAGACAGGGTCCTGGGCTGTGGCTTGTGCCCGGCGGGCCAGAGACTCAGAGGCCGCACTGGAGAACATGGTTGAGACATTGGACACGTTCTCCAGGCCCACTCCAAAAGTGCTCACCAGCTTCTTGACAAAGTTAAGAGTGTGAGGGGTAATCTTGGCATCCGATACAGCACCGCTCTTCTCAAAGGCAACAGAGTAGCATTTTGCCAGGCCCTGCTGGAGTTGCCTGAGCACCTGGCAGAAGAGACGAGACCATCAGCCAGAGGACAGTGAGGCAGCCAAAGGCGCCCACCATGCCTGACCGCTCACCCGGTCATTTCTGCCTTTACCAACACCAGGGACCTAGTGGTACCTGCGAACTCGCACACCAACCACGAGCTGTCCCCGAGCCCAGAAAGGTAACATTACCGGGCAGGAAAGCAGGTTGCATTTTATCCCCAGCTGAAGTGACTGACCTTAAGGAGCCAGCAGAGTTGAAAACTGGCTGAAAGTAGTAACCCACACGCTACCTATGCCACAGCACAGTCCCTCCTCCCTCACACACAGTGGCCACCAGCAGCAAGTCAAAGGTAACTGAGGCTAGGGAGGGAGGTATACTGCAGCAAGGGGTGGCTGCCTTAACTTCATCTCTGTCTCATTATCCCATGAAGCCCAGGCTGGCCTTGAACTCCTGATATTCCTGCCCCATCTCCTGAGTTCCAGGATTGCAGGAGTGGGCCACCACGGTTTATATGGCGCTGGGATGAAACCCAGGACTTTGTGTATTCCAGGCAAGCACTCTACGTACTGAGTTACAAAAACCTCTGCCTCATTCCCTCCTCATACTTCAATGACTTGAAGCTGTACTGGTGTCCAGAGAACAACTACTCAGCAGGTCCATGGTTCCATTCAACTATAAACAGGTCAGGTGGGCTCACCAAACACCCCAGTCTGAAGTCAGCGTGTCTACAGGCATGTCTGGCACCATTCTCTCCCTCTACAGGGAGGCAGCAGCTGCAGAATCGGGTCCACCTACCTCCTCATGCCAGTTCTCTCTGAACCAGACCATCTGGTCGACGATGCCTTCCAGGGAAGACAGGAGAGTGGGGTGAAGCTCCCGCTGCATGTGCATGATTCGGCTGCAGCGCCACATGGGCGCTGTTGCTCTTATAGGCCCTGGATCTGATGCAGAATGGGACTGGTTACCCACTGAACTGGGCTGCTGCTGTCCAGAATCTGAGAGCAACACACACAACGCCAATGTCAGCGCAAGACCCACTGATGACAAGTTCAGAGCGCTACAGGACCCACTGGCCACAGGAACGTCGGTTCCTGCATTGTGGGACAAGACCTTTCCTCCCCAGGGACAGGGCAGAGATGCCCTGGTTCTGAGAACAGCTGTCCCACTTGACTGAGAGCATGGTCAGCTGTGCCCTGGCTACAGGGAGCCCAGGGAAAGCCAGTGTCTGTGCGCCAGTGGGCCAGAGCCGTGGCTCCCTGAGCCCTTCATTATCTGTTGTCTGATATAAAATACGTGGAAAATCACTCCCAACACATCCCTTGCTACTGAAGTTCAAAAAACCTAAAAGCAGCTTAAAGAAATTGGTCTACATACTTCACTCAGGAAGGCCAACTCCCACTTGCAAAATAATGTGTTTGAAAAAGAGCCTCTGAGACATACGCTGCAGACCACTGCATGACTGATTTCTGGCTTGAGCTCACTGCATTTCGTCAGGAACTAAGAGATGACTAAGGCAGGGAGGTGAAGTGCACTGCGTCCCTGTGCCCACTTGGCCTTATTCCCTTAGGGAGGCTCTGGTGCAACAGGAGGAGGTCAAGTGGCTTCGGAAGCACCGTGCTTACCAAGTACCCCAGTCACTAAGTCAGTCCTTAACCCAGTAAGGCTAGTCGATGCAGACCCGAAGCCACATTCTTTGACTGTTCTTCCAACTAGAGACCAGACTGCCAACAGCTCAAGACAGTCCTCGTCAGGTTGGCAGCACATCTACACGCTGACAGCTTTGTTACCAAGAGCTCTCTCATTTCCTATAGCTGGGGCCTCCCCGACTTAGCCTAGCTCCAGGAAGTTACCCCACGAACACCTTTCCCACTGAGGCGCGGAAGAACCACAAACTACTCAGCTATCAGGCTTGGTCCTCTGGCCGACCAGAGAGACTGAGCACATGTAGGAGAGGAGCTGTGGGCAGGTGTGTGCCTGTGGCAGTGGTGCTCTGGGTACCCCCAGACTGACCCGAGACCCCACCAGCTTCCCCCGCCAACACGTACCACTCTTGTAGCGCTCTCTCTGCTCTATCTTCAGGGTCAGGTACAGAGTCCGGATGGGGAAGTAGACTGCTTGGGGATACACTCGTCCAACCTGCTCAGAGACAGCAAGGGGTCAGCAGCACTGTTCCCCATACATGTTCTGGGTGATGGACAATGGATAGGGAGAGTAACTGAGCAAGCAGTGAATGGGTTTTGGTTGTGCATTTGGGTCAGAGGCCAATTCCAAGTGACTGATATAATATATGTAGCTGTTGGCCAATTAATGAAATAGCTAGCTCAACTGTTTAAATCCTCTCATCTCATCCATTCTACCTGGTGACTGTTAATGGCAGAAACCACACTCTACTTCCTTCAATAAATCTGAGGAAAGCAAGAGACACTGACCCTAGACCTGGATCTTAGCCAAAGAAAGATTCCTGTGCGTCTGTTAGTCATGGTATTGGGCACAAGCCATTGCAAGCCATACAGTGACTCCAAATAAAAGACAAGGCCACTAAGGGCAACTTCTGGTCTGTGTAACTGCAGGAAGAGTCAAAGAAACATGTATTCAAGGTGGCGCAGGCATCAGTTCTGCTTGTGACCAAGGAGACATTGTCCTGTCACTCAGACCCTTCTAGATGCACCACAGAAGAAGATAGGCACATCTGACTGCCAAGGCCACCGGGCACCTGGCTTGTGTGTGTGCAGCCACTGCATAAATGATAATACGAGACAGACTGAGTCAGGAACCTGGCAGCTAAGCTCTAGGCAAAACACCAGGTTCAGGAGTATCACTGCCATGTGCTCTCAAGCAAAAGAATGTCTTTTCCAGGAATCACAGGGCAATCTCCATGTGGACGGAACCAGCCGGGCACAGCTGGTGGGTGCTCCTTCAGGAGGAGCTGTGATTTTAAGAAGTAACAGAGGCTCTGTGCATCCCAGTCTAACTAACTACACCACTATTAAAGAGTCTTCATCTGGGGCTGGAGAAATGGCTCAGTGGTTAAGAGCACTAGCTGGTCTTCCAGAGGATCCAGGCTTAATTCCCAGCAACCAGATGGCAGCTCACAACCATCTATAATGGGATCTGATGCCCTCTTCTGGTGTGCACATGTACATGCAGATAGAGCACTCATACATAAAAAAATAAATAAATGCCAGAGGTGGTGGTGGCCATAGCGATAGTGCACGCCTTTAGTCCCAGCACTTGGAAGGCAGAGGCAGGCAGATCTTGAGTTCGAGGCCAGACTGGTCTAATGAGTTCCAGAAGAGCCAGGGCTACACACAGAAACTTTGTCTTGAAAAAACAAAAAAAAAAACCAAACCAAACAAAAAGTCTTTATCCTTTGGACTCCTACAGACATATAAAAAGATGCTCTATGGGCCCACCTGGCTGATGAGGTTCAGGAGCAGCTTGCCCTCGGAGCCCACCAGGCAGGTAAGCAGCTGTGGAATCCAGGCCAGCCACTGGATGGGGGGCACGCCGATGCAATACTTGTCCACAGCGTCCGCCAGCGTATTCTTGTCATCATCAAAACTCAGAAGCCACAACACCTGAGGCAGAGGACAAGCTTCAGTTACGTGAGAATTCTGAGAGCCTCGCTTAAGTGGCTTTTCCTCAACCTTAAATGCAGTGGTGTTATTAGCTACGAGCTTAAAGTGTGACCTTTACAGCTGAGTAGAATTTATAATTTGAATCCAGTTATTCTTTTGATTTAACATTAATGACAAATGCTAACTGATCCAACCTGGAGACCAGCAGTAACTGCATGGAGCCAACAGGTGGATAACCTGCGTGTTCACAGGTGTACCCTCACCCAAACCAAACTGATTTTTGTGAGAATTTGATTATCAGCAATCCGCAGCAGGCAAACTACATGCTGGGGCCCGGCATCCTTCAGAGCCTGTGACTGCAGAGTGTATGAGGGTGGCTGCCACGGCAGGGTAGCGTCAGCATCGGGCTTAGCTACCATGCGTGCTGACGTCATACACTCCAAAGCTCATGTTCAACCAGGGATTAGACCACCCCCCCCCCCCCCCCCACAGCAGAGCTTATTCCTACGTCTCCTGCAAACATGAATTTTAGCCATGCTGAGGCACTGAACAGAGGGCATGTAAGTGGGTCAATCCCAGTTCCCTCTGCCTAAAAGCCTTGTCCAGGGTGTGACCCCAGATAGCACCAGACAGGAAAGGCTGAGACCCCAGCATGTTCAAGCCTGTTTCCTTAATGTCAACTGTGAAAAGTCCCACTGGAGAGAGATGGAAGTAAGCGAGGACAGGAAGGCAGACCTCACTCACACTTGGAACTAGATCTCAACCCAAGCTCAAAAGCTACCAGCTGCTTTGCGGAAAAGATGAATCCCCCAGCCTCACCTTGGCCAAGTACTTCCTTGACTTGCTCTCGTTCTGGTGCCGGCAAGCGTGAAGGTAGCAGGTGATGGCAGACACTCCCAGGTGTAGCTGCCTCTCCTTCACAAAGATGCTCTCCAGGTAGTCACCCCACATGGCCCAGGCCTTCACCAGCACATCATGCATCTGCACAGCCGCTGAGAATGCTTTGTTGGCTTCCTCTGATCTGTGTGGAACATGACATACAGCACATGACATGACACTGCTTCAAACACATCTGTCATCCCAGCACTCAGGCAGCTGGGCAGACACGAGGATCTCAAGTTGAGAGCTAGCCTAGAGCACACAGCAAGCTATGGGCCAGCCTGAGGTACGCTGTTAAAAATCCAGAACTAACCAACCAAACACGTTCATGGAACTATTGTATGGCCTTCCTTAAGTAGTCACTCCGACTCCCAGCAGTGCCAAGTCCCCAGCCACCAATCTGCTCTCATCTCGGTGGACTGATGTACTTGACACACTTTCTTCTTCTTCTTCTTCTTCTTCTTCTTCTTCTTCTTCTTCTTCTTCTTCTTCTTCTTCTTCTTCTTCTTCTTCTTCTTCTTCTTCTTCTTC